>JASCZI010241752.1:8443-45179 GCA_036250425.1 Stylosanthes scabra
CCGTACAGGACAAGTCTTCAAAATTGTCACACTGCCCGGCATGGTGAGCTGGACCCCCAAAATCCATCGAGGTATCTCTGCGTATGACTCATCCCAATCCCCATATATATGTGCGATGGCTTTCTGTTTCGCCTTCCAAGTCTTCCTGTAACTTGGAAGAAAGCCGTAACTGGACTCGGTGGCGGTTCGGAGCACCTTGATGGGCACAACAGCATCTGCCCTGATCAATGGCAATATGAAATCGCATATGACATGGTAATCCAGCTGCCTGTGATCACTGGAAATCTGGCTGGCCAAACAAGTGTGCCGTCCGTTGTACATCCGCACTTCCCACACACCCTTCCGCTTCCGGAGTGTCAATCGAATGAGCCAATTACACTCCTGCCCGAATTGCTTGCACCTTCCGAGGTACTTAGCATGATCTGACTCCATCACCCTATACTCGACCCCATGACGGATGCTGTAGTTCTTCACGGCAAGGACCGCAACTTCCTTGTCCATGAATGTCTATCCAATCTGAAATTCAGCTTGGTTGTTGGACCCTTGAGAGCCCTGAGTGCCGCTGCTTGGCTCGCCCTGTACTCGCCCAGGACCCGATAGTACATCCAAGTTCAGGGTCGACAAGTGAGGAGGATATTGGTGCGTCCCTGAACTAGATGCACCACCCGGTTGATTTGGAACGGGGCCGCTGTCGTCGTCACTGCCACCCTCTATGAACGGTGGTTCGTCATCAGAGTCATCAGCCCGCAATGCCTCCACCACACCAGGATCTGGCACTCTTTGAGCAGGCAGAGCGCACAAAGCTCGCGACGCCCCTGTACCGGTATCCCCTAAATCAGCCATAAGGTCACCTGCTTTTGCCTCATTATATATTCTGAACGTCGGGGACGCAACGAGCTGCGCCTCTGGTTCGGCCTGGATCGCACGGCGGGATGGCCCGGCAACATTGGCAGAATGTTGACCCGGCGCAGAACCACCTGAACTCGCAAGTGGAGCAAGCATTTCCACAAACAGCTCGGTGGTTCGCACCTCGGGGAACTGCCTCCTGCAGTGAAACAAAACCTGCAGATCCTCATCAGCTTGGATGGCAAAACTGTCATACATCACCCCCTGAGCCACAACAGAAATGGGAATGCGATAGTATATCATTCCAATACGCTTCCTGCCGGTAGAACAGATCTTCCGTTGGATGTTACGTTGAAGATCCGACAAACGAGTTCTCGGCGTGATGAACACATTGGTGGGACTTTTACTTGTGAACTTAACTCCCTCTCGTGAACTGTGTTTAACCTCACCATCATGGTGAACCAGAGCAAGAAAACTATCTTCCTCAGCCATCACTCACACAACTAAACCAAATGAACCCTCCCTAAGCCTCCTATCTATAGTGTTGGGATCCGCCAACTTGAATCTGTGGCAGGGTGCCACGGATCCAGTGCAAATACAGGCTACAACAGTAGAATCCGTGGCACCCTGAACCCTGCCACGGATTGGTGAATTCCCTTCAGGGTGCCACGGATTCCATATAAATGTGGAACAGAGCAATATGATCATTTATCTGGTTTTAGTGTAATCTGGTAATATAGGTTTTCATATAGTGTACTACAGTAAATTGCCCTTTATTTTATTTTGTCTTCGATAATAAATTGAGTGCGTATTTTATTCCATCTTTGACAAAATAAACTACGAATTACGAGGTTCTTGTAAAAAAGAAAAAAGATACATATTCTTACGCTTGATCTTTATGAATGTTTGATAATTTAGCCCTTTTTATAGGTTTTTTTCGTATTAGATTAAGGAAGCATACATGTAACATGTTTATTTGCCAAGTGATATGTAGGATAGACTACTTGACCAATAATAATTTTTTCAAAAAATGATTTTTACCTTCTTACATTCTCGTGGTCCCTAATAATTTCTTTATCTTTTTTCTTTCGCTAGGCCCTGATAATTTCTTCGTCTTTTTCCTTTCACCCAACCTCTAATAATTTTTTTAAATATTAATCTTCATCTTCTTTCCTCTATTAATGAACCCTAATTACTTCAAGTCTTTTTATTTTATTTCTTTTGCAGATAACATTTTCTTCTGTTCCATTTGTTCATCTTTCACCATCATACTCCTTCTCTTCTATTTTTGTTCATCACCCACCACTTTCATTTGTTCATCTCTCTCATTTATACTACGTCATTAGCAGCTTCATCTTTCTCACGAATTTTTTAGATGGAGAAGGTTAGGATTTTGCATAGTAATATAAAATAAGAGAGGTTTGTGTAAGAAAGAAGAGGAGGAAAATTGTTTTTATCAGGGTCAGATTGAATCTATTTCTATTATGGACATTCATACATCCACATATATCACCTGTTTACATGCCACGTATGTCAATTCTCGCTAATGTTTGAGACTTTGAGTCATTCCATTAACAAAATTGTTAACTTGGCAAACAGAAATTAACTTCAATTGTCAGGTTGAGGATCTTTTTTTTTTTTATTAGGAGTCTCTTTAATTTTCGACGTTATTATAAGGGGTCTCGTTGGCATTTTACTCTAATAAATTTAGTTAAAAATTATTAATAGTTTAATACATGCTGCTTTTTTTGGTTTGATTATACATCAAAATTAAATAGGTATCATTTTGGTTAAAATAGGAGGATAATTTATATTTTTTTTTCATTCTATCAAATTTGTACAAACACGATTTCATGCAAATTAGCATTTTCCTTTTTAAAATAATAAAAGCAAGCCACGAATTCATATACTTTACGCTATCTTTTGTTATATTCACTTATTCAGTTGCTTAACTTAATAATAATGATAATGATTTCTTTGATAATAATAATGGTAATTAATACATAGCACCCACCCAACATTATGGTAGGTTTTGATATATTATTGGCTAACATGAGAGAGGTTAGGTATGGGTTAGATAAACTTGTGTTTTAAGATGATTCATTTTTTTTTTTCACAAATTACTAAGATAAAATTAGAACTAAATTTTATTAATAATTCTATATGAATAAGTGGTTTTGGCCATCCAAATGCAATTTATTTTTATGCTAAATAGAAGACTATTTTGGTGTCAAATATAACTTTATTTAGGTGAATTTTTTTATACTATTTGATACCGAAATAATATTTTATTTTGCATAGAAATAAATCACTTGATTGCACTTGATGGCAAAAACCACTTGTTCAAATAGCACCCTTTATCAAATATATTTAGATATGTATATAAAATATTGATTTTTTTATTTTTAAGAAAATAAATTATTTCAACAACAATACCAATAACTACTAGTCTACTACTACAAGTCTACAACGACAACAACAATATTAAGGCCGTATAATAATAATAATAATAATAATAATAATAAAATAGTGATTTTTTTTAGACTTGAGATATGTCATATGCATCCATATACTAAACACCATGATTTCTCTTTTTATATTTAGGATGATTTATTTATTATATGGGTATGGACGTATGGTTGGATTAGGATACTATGGGCGTTGTTTGTTTTACTTTTTGATTTGTCAAATATCAAAAAGAAAGGTGCTATATATGATTGGGATGAGAATTTGACAAGTGTATTTATTTATATGATGATAATGATATATGATACAAGATACAACAAAACTATGGTTCTTCATTCTGTAAAGCTTCTCATTTTGGATATTATTGTCGCCATAATTAACGGCTAAGGACGCCAGCTATAACATTTTATTATTATTTTAATCAGTTTAATTTTAATATCAATAGTTTTATTTAAATACTAAAATTAATTTTTTTTTTTTTTGTCTAAGGAGAGGTTTAAATCCGAGACATCTTACAACGGAAGAAAAGGTAATATCATATGAGTTATAGTTCATCGGCACACTAAATAAAATCAAATAATCAACCATTATACATTTATAAATAAATAGATATATAATTTTATTATTTTAATGTGTATATTATATTTTAATATATATTATATACTAATAATTAATTTTAATGTGTAGATAATTTTTTTTAAAAAATATAGTTATTTTGTTGTCACATGTTTATGTAATTGAATATACAATTATTCTACAATGAAATTATACTAAAATCAAATTTTATGTTAATTATTACTCAATATGTTTTTTTGTGTTTCTTTTTAAGAGTAGAATTTCATTAACCAAACTCACAAGTACAAATACAATAGAGAGTAGTCTCAACTGTACAATACAATATAATTTTAAATTTATATATATTTTACAGCTATTTAATTTAAATTATGTTTAGCATATGGTGCATGTTTAGTAAGAAGAAAAAAGTCACCAAAAATATGGTGCATATATGTTTGAAACATTATGACCCAGGTGAAGGAGAAGAAGGATAAATTATGGGTTTTTCTAGAAATTAACTAACGATTTTTTTTTTTTCAACAAACAACATAGAGAGAAAAAAAAATAGTAGGATGTTAAAAAACTTGAATTTTTGTTATATTTTGATTCTGGTGAAAAACAAACTTGAATTTGTTTTCGAATTATTAAAGTATCCCACGCAGGCTAAGTATTAAAGCAAATTGATGACAACAAAATTGAAAAATTTTAATATTCAAATGTTGATGTTGTATTTCAATTTAAAGCAAAGATAGTATAGATTTCGTAGGATTAGAATTTAATTTTTAAGCTTTAAATTTAAATAGCTTTGTTATTATCTTTTCATTAATTTTACATAATTAATATATATAATCGATTTGGTCCTAACTTCCTATAGCTCGGCCCATCAAATTTGGACATCGGCCTATTATTCCTAGAGATCGGCCTACTATTCTCAGAGCTCGGCCTACTATTTCTATATGCTCGGCCGACTTAACCAAGAGCTCCTTTATTTCGGTCAAATGGGCATAAGGGTTTCCTTGATGCCTTAATCAACCATCTTTAAGTTTTCTGCTCATAATCTGACAGTTATGCCTATCATGATAACACATCATAACTAAGTCAAAGATATCATAGTAAAACTATCTCCTGATATCTTGACACTTCAGCTTCAACAGCTCATCATTTAGTAATTGCCTTCACTGGCCAGATTACCTCATCTATAAATAGACCTAGCATAAAGCTAGGTCAGGTATGTTCTCTTCTCCATCTCTTCACTTAAACTCATAAGTGTTCTTCCTATTTGACTTGAGCGTCGGAGTGGCCTTGCAGGTCCATCCCCCGCCGTTCCTTGTTGATTAGAGCTACACTGAAGATTTTTGTGGAAGCTGAAGTGTTCCCCCATCGTCCGAGCACATTGATCTTTGAAGAGCTCATCCACCAGTCCTTGGACGGCCGGACTCTTCTCACTTCCGCACTAGAACAATTGGTGCCCACCATGGGGCCGATCTTACTGATCCCCACATTTTTTTTTCTATTTCATTACCCCTCTTTTACAGAAATTGAATCATGGCCGAGCTGTTGGTCATGTTCACCACTACTCTTCAAGTCGATCTACACACTGCCTCTTTACCTACTCATGTGGCCTTAAACAAGGTTGGCTCAACATACACGGTAACTTATGCTAACCTATACATTATATTCGACAATCTTTTAACTCGATCATGGTAATTTATAACTAGGCCAAGTACTAAAACAGTTCGGCCACATACTACAACAGTTTGGCCATATACTAAAACAACCCGGCCATGTACTAAAATAACTCGGTCTTATACTAAAACAGCTCGGCAAATTTCAAAAAGCAAAACCCTAAACTGTTCTTTCTCTCCAACATTTTATGCATTCCTATGTGTAACTGTTCATCATTTTTATTTCTATCTTTTATCTTTTAAATTTTTGTTATTTATTCCTTTTCCGAAAAGAAATAAATATATACATACAATTCTGAAAACAATTCAAATCTGCCCTAAATATTAGGACTTAACTGTTATACTAAATAACTCATCCATAATCAATTTTGTTCTATTTTGTTGCTCTTTCCTATTTTTAAGGAATAACCGATAACCACATATGCTATTTACTACTTTTTGTTGTTGCTTACTTTTCCTTCTAACAAATTAAAACAAAGTAAACATCTCGGCTATGTTAGTTTTCAATACGACAAACCTGTTAAACAACTCGGAAAACATTTTTATAACTTAGTAATAACAATTTTCAACTCGGCAAACATGTGAAACAGCTCAGCAAAAAGTTTTACAACTTGATAAATATCAGTTTTTCTACTCGATAAACATGTTAGACAACTCGGTAAACATGTGAAAAAGCTCGGCAAAAAGTTTTACAACTTGATAAATATCAGTTTTTTAACTCGTCAAACATGTTTAAAAACTCGGCAATAACAATTTTCAGCCTGGCAAACCTGTTAAACAACTCGGCCAAAAGTGTTACAACTTGATAAAAAGATGTTTTTCTACTCGACAATCATGTTAGACAACTCGGTAAACATGTTAAACAACTCGGCAAAAAGTTTTCCAATGTCTTTTATGCTAAATAACAGTTCAACATTAAGTTCTATTACTCGGTTATACATGTTATCATGTTTTATAATCACTTTTATGCTGATTAAGAGCTCGGCCATGCTAATTAAGAGCTCGGCCTTAATCTCTTTAACTCAGTTATGCATGTTATCATGCTTTACAATATTTCTTTTATGTTCATTTAGAACTCGGCCGTGCAAATTAAGAGCTCGGCCTTATGTTACTATAACTCGGTTAAATATATTAACATGCTTTAAAATATCTCTTTTATATTAACTTAGAACTCGCCTGTGCAAATTAAGAGCTCGGCCTTAACTTCTACAGGTCAGCCTCAATGCAACAAACTCCTATAAGACAGTTTCAATCCAACGAACAAAATACTATAGGTCGGCCTTAACTTCTACAGGTCGGCCTTAATGTAACAAACTCCTATAAGTCAGTTTTAATCCAACAAACAAAATCCTATAGGTCGGCCTTAACTTCTACAGGTCTGCCTCAATGCAACAAACTCCTATAAGGTCTGCCTCAATGCAACAAACTTCTATAAGTCAGTTTCAATCCGACGAACAAAATACTATAGGTCGGCCTTAACTTCTATATGTCGGCCTCAATGTAACAAACTCCTATAAGTCAGTTGCAGTCTAACGAACAAACATTTATAGGTCGGCCTCAATGTATCAAACTCTTAGAAGTCGGCATCAATATAACAAACAAATTCCTACAAGTCATCGTCGATCCAATAAGTAATCACTTATAAGTCGACCTCAAAGTATACATCTTCGAATTTAGAGATAATCTCGGAACACAAATCGAAACTGACATATAACTTTAGACATCTACCAGCAATTCAAACAAATCAATTTAAACTCAATTCAACAAACGCTCATCTATAACTCAAATTCATCAGATATCTACAAACAATATAATATAGTCAAACCACTGAAAGAACATTTTATATCTCAGCATTTACAAAACTCCCTCGCGGAGTTCTTCAATTTTTCTACTTTAAAAACATCAAATCGTCATTCTTTGAAGTTCACATCTCCCATCTAAGTAAAACAATATCATTCCTAGTGACGAGCTAGCCTATTTATTTTTCAAATTCCCAAGTTGATCCTGGGGGCTTACATTCATACTACTCAATTATAACTATGACTTTTCATTACCAAATCGCCGAGCTATAACTAACTTTACAAAAAGCTCAACCTGGTTATTTTAAAATGAACAGTTCAAGCTTGGGGGTTGTGATCTGGTCCCTAACTCCTTATAGCTCGGCCCATCAAATCTAGACACCGGCCTATTATTCCTAGAGGTCGGCCTACTGTTCACAGAGCTCCGCCCACTGTTCCCAGAGCTCGGCCTACTATTCATATAGCTCGGCCTATTATTCCTATAAGCTCGGCCGACTCAACCAAGAGCTCGGCATTTAGGTCAAATGGGCATCAGGGAAACCCTGATGCCTCAATCAACCATTTCTGAGTTTTCTGCTTATAATCTGACGGTTATGTCTATCATGATAACACATCATAACCATGTCAAAAATATCAGAGTGAAACTACCTCCTAATATCTTGGTACTTCAGCTTCAACAGCTCATCATTCTGGTAACTGCCTTCACTGGCCAGATTATCTCCTCTATAAATAGACCTAGCTTATGCTAGATCAGGTATGTTCTCTTCTCCATCTCTTCACTTAAACTCATAAGTTTTCTTCCTATTTGACTTGAGCGTCGGAGTGGCCTTGCAGGTCCACCCCCGCCGTTCCTTGGAGATTAGAGCTACACTGAAGATTCTTGTGGAAGCTGAAGTGTTCCCCCATCGTCCGAGCACATTGATCTTTGAAGAGCTCATTCACCAGTCCTCAGACGGCCGAACTCTTCTCACTTCCGCACTAGAACAATAACTATGAATCCATATCTGAAGCAAAAAATTTTCATCAGCCTTGGGTGAAGATGATGACAAATTATTATTAGAAGATTCAAAGGAAGAAGAAGAAATGCTAGTTGCACAAATTTATGGGGAGATAGAAGAATTACTAGATGAACTAGAAAAGAATTTCTTGAGGATAAAGAATTTTGAAAAGTTACAATTTCCTCCTATTGATCATAGATTCTTTGGTCATAACAACTTCTCTAAGTACAACATCAACACAAGAAAGAGTTCTCTAAATTTTGTAATTTTTAGAGAATGGAAGGTATTGAGTTTAAATCTTACAAACTCTTCAATTTATGTTTGGGTTTATGAGTTGAAACCTTATCTTATGATAGCCATAATAAATTGTCCTCCTAATGGTGTTTATTGTAATGCACTATTTTGCTTTGATATATGTTTTACCAGTAATTACTCAAAATTTTCTATCACTCTTATGGTTTCGATTTGAATTCAAATTTAAAGAAGAATGGAAAGGTTCACCTGCCATATTCAAAGTGTTATTTAAATCCTTTTAGAATATTAAATATACTTCTTAGTATTAAACATTCTCTTGATGAGTTTTCAAACAAGTTAATCATGGAAAGTATGCATACGAAGAAAGATGTTTTGATTCGAACATGAAAAGCTATGATTTCTATGCTAATTCGCCATTGGAGGGTTTTGAAAACTTGATCAAGGGACATTTTCGAATTCAGGCGCATGGGATTATGAGAAACTATAAGGACCATATGGATTCTAGGGACGAAACCATGAACAAGCTCTTCTTCAAACTTGTTAAGGCGTTTGAAGCTGATAGAACCTATTGCAAGCATCACTATGATCATCAATTTTCTTATGATATGGAAGAAGCTATTTGCAATGTCATTGAGAGAAGAAGAAGCTCTTGCAAAATCATGTAAATCATAGGGATTATTATTTTCTTTATGTTGGTGTAAATTCAAATTGTAATCGAGCTCATAGTCAATATTTTTGGATTCAAAATATTAGTAATAGAAAACAAATTCTTTCTTTTTTTTTTATTTTTATTTTTCAAAGTATTCTTAAATTTTATTTTATTTCAATTTTGTCCGACTAATTTTCAATTTACATCAAATGTACTCTGATAATTAAATTTTCAAGAAAATATAAAACAAATCCATAATAATTTTACAATAACAACATTTAAAACGAAAAATAAAACTTAAGAATATTTTAAAAATTTTTATTTAAAAATAGTATAAATATATTCCTATCCATATTTAGTCCTTTTTCCTTCTAATTCTCCATCCGTTTTCTTATTTTTTTATAATTATTTTTAAAATTAATGTATTTTATTTTGTGACTAAAAAAAAATTAATGTATTTAGACAATAATGAAATTTAAATACATTAATTTTCGGTGGTAATTTCCCAATAAAAATGAAGAAGTGAAGAAAGATAGGGTAGAGAGTAGAGTAGGGGATAACAGGAATCTCAACACTTTCTTCTTCTTCTTCTTCTTATTCATTGATTCATTGATTTCATTCTGAAGAACTTTGCAGTGTTAATTAATAATGGGAGCAGTGTCTCTTCCCATAAACAGTGTTACACTTACAAATTCCAATTCCAATCTCACTGCAACTTCTCACTATGCTTCTCTCTCTTTCTTAAATCTCACTCCTTCTCTCACTGCCACCAAAACACTCTCTTTGGTATTATTCATTCTTAATTTCCCTATTTTCTTATTCAAGTTTTGTTTTTTAATTGATGGGTTTGTGAAATTTTCCTTTTTTGTGCAGAAGAGTGTTGTTAGAGTGCAAGCTGAGACTGAAGACTATGAATTGAAGCAAATGAGGGACATGGCTGCTGCTAGAAAGAGATGGGAATCTCTGGTAATAATAATTCTTCTGTTTTATGCTTGTATTCATAGAGTTGAATTTTCAATTTTCAATGTTGAACTTGTATAGTATTATGATAAAGGTTATGTTTTTGGATAGTGTCTTCTTTCCCATGATTGGTTCCTTCTTGAACTTAGTCCCTAAAAGATATTGCGTTCTTCAAATTAGTCTCCGAAAGATTTCGGAAAATGATCAATTTGACGGAGAATTGTATCTTTCGGGAACTAATATAACTAACGAAATCTTTTAGAGACTAATTTGAATAACGCAATATCTTTCCGGACCAATTTAAACATTAACCCCAGTTAGTTTTGATCATGATGCTGATCATAAAAAGTTACTCATGTGGGTCTCATTTTGCTTTGGTTTAACCCTTTGACTTTTGTAGATAAGAGATGGAAAAGTTAAAGTTCTTACTCCAAGGGAAGCTGGTTATGCAGTTCAGCTTTCAAACAAGCCCCTTCTCGATGTTCGACCCTCGAACGAGCACAACAAGGTTTCTCTTTTGATGTATTGCTTGTTCATTATGTTTGTTTGGTTATTACTTGAAGTAGGATCTTAGGAGGTCAAAAAGAATGATTTGGACTTCTTTATTCAATTCTTTTTGCTTGTTCTTATTGCGAATAGGTAATCCGAAAGTTTCAATCTTCATTGTTTTGGTCTTTTCTTTATCCTTATCATGTTCATTGTTTTTTTTTTTTTTCCCTTTTGCATAATTTTTAGGCATGGGTAAGAGGCTCAACCTGGATTCCGATATTCGATGTTGACAAAAGACTAGATGCTGGAGCCATTCCCAGAAAAGTCACGAATTTCGTTATGGGTATTGAAATGAAAGATCCATGCTGGCTCTTCCATTATTAATTTTTCATTCTAGGCTTTTCCGAAGTTATGCAGCAATTTTCAACATTTCGGCACAAATCTACTGCATTTGAATTGATGTTGTGTTAAACAGGAGGTTGGTGGAGTGGCTTGCCTACACTGTCTTATGATAGGTATCATGAATCATCATTACTTTTTTTGTGTAAATTACACTGAACTCCCGTAAGATCACTCGATATCACATTCGGAACCTCTTGATTTGTCATATTCACACCGAACATCCTTAGTGTTATAGGGAAGGTCAATGTCATAGTTTACAAAATTTAAGGTTATTGAGTTCAGTATCACTCGAAACCTCAGTATAATTTCGCCTTAATTTCATGATTCATGATTTGTGTACAAGAATTTCCGAATTCATTTTTTTTCTTTTCTCCAACAGCCAGTTCTTAGCCAAAGTTTCGGAGAAGTTCCCCAAAGATGCAGAATTGATTGTTGCATGCCAGAAGGGACTGAGGTGAGCTTATGTACACATAATCGAGCTTTTACCAGACTGAATTATGATTTGTGATTCCGTTTCCTTGCAACACATTCAGTACTTCCTCTTCTGTTTGGAATATTATTTCACTTTTCTAGCTGTTGCACCAGTTGATTAGTTTGCAAGTATAAAAGAAAATTCTCAGCTCATTTCACTGTTGTAGTTCTGAACCTCGTTTCTCTGCCCAGATCATTAGCTGCTTGTGAACTGTTGTACAATGCCGGCTACGAAAACCTTTTCTGGGTTCAAGGAGGCTTAGAGGCTGCTGATGATGAGGCATGTTTTCCAATTTTACATTATTGTGTATTCTATTGTACTTTGGAAATTAGCTTATCTCTGACGAGTGTTATTCATTATTGGCTCTCTTGTTGTTAATGTGGAGCAGGATCTCATCGTAGAGGGTCCTATGCCTCTTAAGTTTGCCGGAATCGGTGGCGTTTCAGAATTCCTCGGGTGACTATCTATTCTCAACTACATCTCTCATAGTTCATGGGATATAATGTGGTTTGCCGGTTTGCCCTGTCAATTTGAAGCTTTTTCAATTCGATAAACTATGCTTGAAATTTTTGCTTCTTTTAACGGTTATAAACTTATAATTGGCTGGAAAAACATACAAAACTTTTATAAATTGCAAAGACGGAGAAAGAAATTGCAAAGACAAAGAAGTTTGGAAGATTTCAGCATGGGATAGAAATCTTGTGCTACATATGTTTCCAGATTGCCAATAATTCTTAGTAGGCAATCCTGTCTTTTTGCTTGTTGATAATACAAAACTGTGTAGCTAGATTCCATGGTTGCACTGCATGATAGAAAAAAGATTGGAATATATAAAGGGATTTATAAACAAAAATTGAAACAACATAATCATTATTAGCATCTTTTAAATATAGTTTCATTATATTCCTGCTTGAAATGCAAAATTTCTGATTTCATGATTATATCCAGTTGGACTGATCAGCAAAGAGCGGCTGCAGCAAAAGAAGGTTGGGCTTATAGATTAGTGTTTTCGGCGCGCCTGGTAATTTGTCAATTCTTTGTTTCTTGCTGTTAGTCATAACACTCGTTTTCTCAACTGTGACGATCTGTATGTTCAAAAATTTCTTCACAGCTCGGAGTCTTTCTTGCGGCAGACGCGTTATATCTTGGCGCCCAGCAAATTGGTCGCTATATTCAAGATATTAGGAGTCATTAAGGTTACTATGGTTTACTTTTGTTAAACAATGTTCCTAGTCATGGATGAGCATATAGAGCCATGGAGGAGACAGTAGGCTATGGAAACCAAAACCAATTTTGGGTTCTGATGACCAATTTTCTTTAGTAGTGTTTTCAACTTTTCATAGATTGAGTGTTCTTTTTTCCTCTAAATTTTAGTCTTTAGTCGTTTGTAAATGCAAGTTTAGTTAGAAAGTTCTTTTGATTTTGGTGCTCACATGATTGTTTTTTATTTTCAAAATCTTCCACAAGGGAGGAAAAAAAAAGAAAAGAAAAGAAAAAGAGAAGCTCTAAATGTAATTGTTACTAATTTCCTTGTTGAAAATTGATGGTGGATTTCCAAGCATTCTCTTTTCCTTTTGTTGAAAGGAAGCACAAATAAATTAGACTCATAAATTAAAAACAGGTAAGTATGATTCAGCTTATAACAATCAGTGTGTTTCTAATGCTCAGCTCTAAGATCTTTACAAGACCAAATATTTGTTATTTGTTAATACACATAAGAGGGCAGTGTTAAAAGAACTAGCCAACCTAAGCCTAAAAATCTATATATACAAGTTCACCAGAGTTATACATAAATGGTGTAGCTCTTGCCTCAACTTTGTTCCTTGTAAGGGGTCCAAATCAATTTGCTAACATCAACCTCGAGACCCCCTCTACCAGCGGCTTTAAGATGGCGATCAAGAACCTTAGGATCTGCACAAATAACATGTTGTCCCTTCCTGTATTGGATCAATTCTAGGCTCTGAAGAGTTGTTAATATATCTTCGGCTTTAATGGCAGTCATATCACTTAGCTCCTGCAGAAAAGCAGTTTTCTCAGTAAAGAAGAAACATGGTTTCTGTTAAGTAAAATAATTAAGCTTTGCCAAACACAGATGCTTACCTTGATGGAGATGTTACCTTTATGCTTTTTCAGAATGTCCAAGAGAACCCTGGTCCAATATCCTCGGTAACTTAGCAGTCCAAGATCGGAAAGGGGTCTTTCAGGTGTGCCAACTTTGCCCTCCTTTTTGGAAAGTTCATATGCTGTTCAATATTTGAAATTAGCATGGATGAAACTTAACGTGTGTGTGTGTGTCTGTGTGAGAGAGAGAGGGAGGGAGAGAGAGCTTACAGAAAGCTATTAGAAATTTTCCATAGCCTTTCCTTTGGTAAGGGGGAAGGGTGAGGATACATGCCAAATTGTAGGATTCCTCAGAATGTTTTTCCTTTATGATAAGAGGAAGTCAATATCAATTTAAACTAAATATGAAGAAATAAGTGCTACAAAACCACAGGGAGCACAATAATAACAATGCCTGCTGCCAAATTTCAATATTGTAACTAATAACAATAATAACTAAAAAAGAAATAATATGTAGAAACACCATTATAAAATATCACAGGGTTCCGAGAACAGAGATAAAAGAATAGAGCTCGCTAATTGTGAAATATAAATACTCAAATATCTCATGCCAAACTGAAATGATTAGAGCCGAGTATTATTTACCTTGGAGAAATAGCCAACCATGTGGCATCCTCGATCATCGCATTCACACAAAACATAGAACAGAAATAGGTCGACATCATAATAGAGGGTCTTGTGATCGAGAAATAACTTTGCCAAATAACAAAGATTCTGCCCATACACCTTGTTCTTCTTCCCATCAACCTGTTTAGGCATATAACAATAATTAAAAAGCAATCATGATAACCCAAGAAAAAGAGAATTGAGTTCAGATACCAAAAAGATTAATCATAGAGACAGAGAATAAAACTTAACATAGAAGGAGAAAAACGAATAAATGATGAACCTATACTAATGATAACAAAAACATTACTGTTAAATATACCTCAAACATTGACAGGGTACCACTTCTGTATATTTCATCACCAGGGGGATGCTTAAGATCACATTTTCTCTGCACAAACAGAGAACCAATGTTGTTGTTACATGGGTTGAAACAGGTATATAAGTAATTTGCATTGATTATATAAAACTGTCACCTTTCTTCTATTTTTTGGCTACTAAGTGGTTTTCACTAGCTATTCCATAGGATTTGATGTTTTTTTCCCACCAAAAAATGGCATTTTAACTAAACGGGCCGTTTCAAATATGTAGCCACTAAACAAGAATAGTACAAAGATCATATAAGAGATTTTTATCACAAAAAGTATACACAAGATTATACATATTATACAATTGTTGCTAATCAAATGATAGAAGAAACAGCAAGCAAACATGTTAATCAAATGTACAGTGATCTTCCAACAAGAATATACACCAAAAATAATCAAAACAAAGAGAAGCAAGGGAAAAAAGGATCATTTCAAGCACTACTTACCATATGCCTCTGAAGCTGTTCTTTTCGTTTCATGAAATTGAGGCAAAACTCACAGAAGTACAGCTTCAAACAGTCATTGTATTCTGGTGGGAAGGGGGAGAAGTACCATGTCTCAATCTCATATCTTCCAAGTTCAATAGTAGCTATATTTTTCACTTTGGTAAATTCCTCATGTTCTCGCAAACTGGCAGCATCAAGCTCCTCGTGGCCCTATAATGTATCAAGAGAAATGTAAAATATAAGGAACAAAGCTTCCACTTGAAGCAGGATTGGAATTAAAGCAAAAAAGCAGTGGTCAGCTTCACATTTCAACAGAATAATATAATATTGAAAGTACATATTTTTATTCACTTCAATTTCATTGAAAAAGAAAATAGCAAACTTCCAGCAAGATAACATTCTCCTGTGACAATCTTAGGTACTCAAATGTGTGTACTGTGTCCATAGATAGTAAACATCAGATGTCTCTTATTTGTCATTTAAAGTATAACTCAAATACTGACAGAACAATGTTTGAAGATATCTGTGCAAGTGTAAAAAATTGTCATTTTAATGATTTTATACAATTCTGTGTTTTCATGCCAAGATGCTGGTTATCAATGGCAGAAGTAGAGACTAAAAAGGATTTGTCTAGCAGGTTTTACCTTGTGTGTGTGTGCTCAGCCTATTTCAACATTTTAACTGAAAAGTAACCATTCAATACCTCTACATGTGTCTCATCAATCTTCCTCTTCTGGTGGCGTGTCATCTTCAAGCCTGTTGCCCCCTGAGAAACCAAATGTGTAAGTTTCTAAATGCGTTTAATCATAAAAAGGGAATTTTGAAATAAGAGGAGACAAGTGACTAGTGATATAAAATTAATTTCAGGCAAACACTGAAAGGCTGCCAAGCACTTTGAAGATGATATGATATAATCATTACCTTCTCCTCCACTTTCTCGTCAACAACAGCCTCTACTGACTCAAGATCAAGCTGTTCGAGCTTCACCCACTCATCAAGCCTTCTATTAACTGCCAAGAGAGAAAACTATAATAATAAATAAAAAAATAAAAAAAGGCTAAAAGAAACGAGAAACAGTCAAAAACAAAAAGACTAAGTAGTTAGCATCTGTGGTTACAATCACAGAGTAAAATTCATTTTAAAAAAATTGACATCAGTGATAAACCAGAGGGAACTAAAAAAGTTCAGATACATAACCAGCAGTATAAGGGAAACATGGTGAGTAATAGAATACCAATTGCAAATTTATTTCAAAATATTTCCCTGTTAACTTTAGAATACATGAAAATGTGACTAATTAAAGCCATTATATTTTTATCTTTTTATTATAAAACATCATATTACTCATTTTTCCAGGTCAAAAAGTTTAGTAGTCTATCTCTGTGTCTCTTCCTCTCCTCCTCAACCACTTCATCCACACACAAACAGGAGGGAAAAAAATTAAGCTCAAAAACTGTTGAAAACATGATGATTATACATCAAATATAACATTTTGGGTGAAGTAAGTTTTTTGTCCTGGGCAGATTTGCCACAAATCGATAAATATTAGGGACAAAATTGAATGAAATTAGATGTTACCCGTATTATTGAGAAAAATTAGCAAACTTTAGGGGGGGGAAGCATACTTTACCCTAACATTTTCTAAACACCCCCAACAAAAAACCAAAACTTTTACTACTAGATAAGCTCTGCTACATGTGTAACACTGAAACTAAATCCATCCTATAACAAAATCTGTAGAATTCTAATACATCCCTCAATTGGCACCAATTCTTAAAACTTATAATACTTCACAAATCGAAACCCTAAACCCTAATTTTCCAGCTACAACTTCAATTAATCACAGTAAACTCGAACAAAAAGACGAATTCAAGTTATCATCAAAGAGAATTGCACACTCCAACCACATTTCAACCTCACAATCAAAAACCCTAACAGTTCCAAACCGAGCAAAAAAAGGATTAAAATCAAAAGAGAGAGAGAGAAAGAGAAAGTGAAAGTTAATTACATACACTCTGTGTAATGAACGTAATACTCGTAATCGTTGGGGTCGGTGGAAGAAACCTTGCGGCGTTCGATGACCTTCACAGGGTGGTATTTGCCGTCCCTCCACCGGCACATAACCCTCGTTCCGACCTCCAGGGGAAGAACCGACGATCTCCGGCGCTTCGACGAGTCCGAATCCGGCGCCTTTTCTGGCGTCATCTCCGGCGGAGGAGCGCGCGCAGCGCCGTCTGTGGCGAGAGATTTGCCGTTGCCGGCGGGACTGGCGGTGGAACCGTTTTCCGTAGTGGTTGGTGCTTCGAGCGAACCCATTTTTTGGATGATGTGTGATGTGAAGAATATTTTGTCTGAATTTTTTGCTTATATATATACTTATCGTAAAATATTAAACATTATTTTAAATATAACTAAGAATTTTTTTAAAAACATAGAAAAGTGAATTTTTGTTTATAACAGTTACTTTTTTTTTTTCATTTTACTTCATTATTATTATTATTAGCATGAAGTATATGATATAGTTATTTATTATATTATTTAATCATGTATGTCTTTTGATATTATTTAAAAAAAAGAAATTCCTTAGGAACATAAAGTGATTGGAAAAACAATTTGATATGAATGGAAGGTTGGATTAATATGATAAACAACAATGCTAGGTAACCAACAAAAATTCAGTCAATATCAGTCAATAATTTAATTTGAATATTTTATTTTTTAGATTTCGGATGTTCTTTAATTAAGTTTTTGATGTTCTATTTCTTTTGATTGATTATTGGTTGTTTTAGGTTTCGGATGTTCTGCTGACTTATATTATGGATGTTCTATAAATAATAGTTACAGATGTTCTAAATTTTGTTAGCTAATTTATTGATTAGAAAAATATTAATTACCTATACTTTCTCTATAACAAAATTACTTTAAATGTTAGACAAAACTAACAAACAAACTATCAATTTTGGGTGATTTTATTTAGCTCAAAGTAAATAACTTTTCAAAACTTTCTTATACAAATTACAAAATAATTAATTATTTAACTAAAAATTACATCTTTTAGAAATTAATATGACTATTAAAATTTTTTAGGAACAAATTTAAAGAATATGACATTAGTTTATAGTGATTGATATCAGTGCACAAATATTAATTTGATAAACCAAATATGAAATTTTTTTTTTGGACTGGATATATGAAAATCTTCAAACAAAGATGATTCACAACCTTTTTCCTCTTAATTATGCTCATATCTACTTTCTATTCTCTTCTGTCAATGATTTCTGTTTAATATAGATCCATTTAATTTTACTGTGACCATAACACAGTTCTATCTATTTGTATTGCAAGTAACTTATTCATATTGCTTGGTAAAAAAATAAAATTAAAACAAAAAAAAAACTTATTCATATTGATTATGATTGAATCTACATAAAAGAGATCTTCTGAACACATATCATAATGCATCTAGGGAAGGCAGTCTGGCGCGCCCCGCCCCGTTCCGATCTGCCCCGCCTTGAATGGGGCGGGTATTTGGGGCGGTCGCGTGGGTATGGGGCAGGTATGGGTATTGGTCGCCCCGCTCCGTTACCCGCCCCATATATGTACGTATATACATAGTTTAGTTTGATTTTTTAGATATTTAATAATATTTAGGTGGTTGTTTTGGTAATTTTAGTTTAAAAAAATTTTAAATTTAATTTTCTTTTGGTTTAAAATGATTGTATTGTTGTCATGTTACAAATAAATATATATTATTTATAATTAATTATATTTCTAAAGTATTTTATTAGATAATGAATAATTTTATTAAGTAATTTAATTTAATTTATTTATGTTATAGATATTCGTGGGTTTGGGTATTAGGCAGTATATACCCGTGGGTTTGGATATGAGGCTAAAATTTAAATACCCGTAGATTTGGATTTGGTATAGGTACTTGAATGCCCGTCCCGACCTGTCCCATTGCGATCCCTAAATGCATCCTATTATTCTAATATTATCATACTAATCCTTTTGATAAATAATTTTCCAATTCATTACCAGAGAATTACTGAGTTATAAATCACTTTAGTAACTTCTTAACTAAATTGTAACTACATACTCATTTCTGATTTAGATACTAATGCTAACTAATAACTAACTAAATTCATGCTTTGCCATAATAAATCTTATGGAAAATATGGCTTAGCAACAACATGAAGATTTTCTCTTCTATGCATGGAGATTCCAAAAACTTCACTGAGGTCCAAATCTTCAACTTTAACACCATGAGGAAGCTCCCAATCAAAACTATGTAGCAACTGAGCCAGAGCAAGCTCAATAACTGCGGTCGCAAACGCAATCGCAGGACACCCTCTTCTTCCAGCACCAAACGGAATCAACTCGAAATCATTCCCTTTATAATCAACATCGCTTCCTAAGAACCTCTCCGGTTTGAACTCATTAGGATCTTCCCAACTCTCAGGATCCCTTCCTATAGCCCAAGCATTGACAAAGAATCTTGTCCTCGCGGGGATTTCGTATCCTTCTAGGACTATGTCTTCCATGGATTCTCTCGGGACTAAAACCGGCACCGGAGGGTGTAGCCGGAACACTTCTTTGATAATTGCTTTCATGTAGTGGAATTGGTGAAGATCACTCTCTAGGACAACTCTTCTTTCTCCCATGATGTTTCTAATTTCCTTTTGTGCCATTCTCATAACTTGTGGATTCATTAGAAGCTCTGTCATTCCCCAATCTAGGGTAATGAAGGTTGTATCAGTTCCTGCAGCAAACATGTCCTGCAATCATTAAAAGAAGAAAAAAAAAGGGTTATCATCACTTATTGTTCTGTTTTACATGTGACTATCACTTTTTGGTACATTTCTAAGTCAATGTATCTAAGTATATGTCAAAATATATCATAGGAAGGTTTTCAAATATGCTTGTATATCGATATACCTGTAATTTGATTTATATATATATTTTATATTTTTTAATTAAAATTAACGGTGACAGATTATAGCTAGGTATACCGATGTATCGATATACTTAAAAAGTTTCCTATATCATATATTATTTCAAGTAGAAATTTACGTGTAGTTATTTTAATGTGAAATTAATAGCTAAGAACTGTTAAATCATTTGACATGTGAGATTATATGAAAACAATAATCCAATCCAGTGATATATTTGCCAAGCATGTAACCCAAATCAAGGTTTAAGACTATAATAATGACATCATATAAATCAGAGCAATACTACTACACAAGAAGAAATTTTGCAAGAAAATTATGATGGTGGTTGAGTGATATAATTAAAGTCATGATGAAATCTACTTTAATAACATTATTGTCACACCATGCAGATAAAATTATTAAGGCTTCATCACTAACCAATATAATTGCTTTGATATTATCAGTGGTGAGAGGCATTTCATGTGAGCCATTCTTCTGCACTTCAAGCAAAACATCAACAAGATCCTTTTCTTCATCCATCTTATTATTATCATTGCATCCCTTATGTTCATCCAATATCTGATCAAATAGCTGATCGAATCTTCTAGAAGTTTCTTTAAGCCTCGATTTCGCGCCGGTTAAGCTGTGGATGAACTCCAATGAAGGAAAGAAGTCACCAACACTGAACCCTCCAAGTAGTTCTTGGTACTCATCAAGCATCTTTTGGAATCCATGTTTTTGGTACTCTCCATCTACCGAAAAATCTCTCCCGAACGCGACGCGACAAAGAATATCGTTTGCATACAATCCAAGCATCCTAGAAAGATTACATGTTCCTGGACAAGACTCCGCAACCTATGATGAACACTTTAAAATTAGCAACATATATACTTATATAACTTATATTAAAACTTCTAATATTCAAAGGATTGTTCAAATAAAAAGCTAAAGCAATTATTTTTCTCAAATTATATATGTAATTAGAGAAAAATAATATATTTTCACAACTATATAATTGTAACATCATATTCAATATAAGAATATATAATTTAATTAGAAAATTAACTATTTCGGTCAATATTATTAGTTAATTTTTTAAAACTATTAAATTTTAAATCCTAAACCTTAAATCATAAACCGATAAAAATATAGGGTTAAAAAAGTAATTTAATAATAAAGGCTAAAAGTAGTTCTAATATAAGTTCTAACACATATACACTACTTACCCTTTGAACTAAACGAGCAACTTCTTGTTCCCTAATAGAACTACATGATTGTACTCTTTTGGAACTTAGAAGCTCAAGTATGCAAATCTTCCTAATATGCCTCCAATAAGCACCATAGGGAGAGAACACAACATTAGTGCAATTGTAGAAAAGGTACTTAGCTGAATATAGTTGTGGACGGCTTGCAAGTGCAAGATCATGTGTTTTAAGCACTTCTTTTGCAACCTTAGATGATGAAACAACCACTGTTGGGACTTCACCTAGTTGGAGGTGAATTATTGGTCCATATTTTTGTGAAAGGGTTTGAAGAGAAATGTGAGGGTTTGTGCCTAGTTGGTGGAAGTTTCCAATTATGGGAATTTTTGGTGGATTTGGAGGAAGATTTCTATTGTTTTTGGATTTTGCTTTTTTCTTATTGTTTCTTGAATTGTTTGTGAAGAGGAACTTTGTTGATAGAATGAGGAAAATAATTAGTGTGGAGATGAAGAAAAATGGTGTAATAAGTCTTTCTTCCTTAAACCATATGACAAGAGACATTATTTGAGAAAAAAAAAAGGGGGAAGAAGAATGAGCATATGATCTTGGAAGTTTAGAGTCTTGTAAAGGTTAAAATCAATTTGGAATTTTTTTTTTAATTTTTGGAAAATATTATATTAGCTAGGAAATAATAAAAAATATTAATAGCTTGACATCCCTATTATTAATTAATAATTAAAAATGATATAAAATCTTTAAAATATATATAGCAATAATATAATGGAATCCATGCATAGCTATTAGTTTTTTTTTTTGGGTGACGACGCATAGCTATTAGTTAATCATATAATAAGTAGGATTGTTCTAATCATAATCATATAATTAATCTAATAAGAGGTAGGATGTTTATAACACACACCTAATATAAGACAATAATATAATGTTCATTAAGGAGACAAATATATATATTTTAATAGATCAATAATTAACCATCTTTTTCACTATTCTTTAATTTGATTTGTGTATTCCACATATGAAGTATCTCAAATAATGGATACTAGTAGTGGCTGTTACTCATTTGTCTTATCCAGAAAAACGTAATGCCTTATCCCTTCATAGCTTCTAGGATTCACTGTTTTTTTTTTTTGTTCTTTTTGTTTTTAATAATAGAAGGGAAGTGTGATTTGTACTCTAAAAGTTAGAAAAGTGGAAAAAACGGCCCTCTAATAATTTTTTTTGGTGACAAAAAATAAAAAAATAAAAAATATTTAGGAATTAATATTATCATTGATATAAATTATTTTAATTATTTAGTGTTTATTTTTTTTGGTGACATATTTAGTGTTTATTTAGATTAGCAAGATGAATTAGTTTATGTGAAAATATAATTTTTTAAAAAAAATTTTAAACATATGTTAATTGTGCAATTAAAACATTTTAACTAATTTATAATAAGAAGCTACAATTAAGCATCAACTCTTACTATTTAAATTAACTATTAGCTTCTAAGAATATTATTATATTTGTTTGGAAAAACTATAGTAATTTACAAAATAATCAAAACTTTATTACACAAAGCCATTTGAGTTTTTCGCTTGCTTTTTTTTTTCTTTTCTACAAAACAGAAGATAATAATATGCATAGTGATGATGTAATGAACTTCTAATAACAAGAACTATCATTCAAAGACTTTAATTTCCAAATAAAAACAAAACAAGCAACAACTATAGTTAGGTTTAGGATGAGTTTGGTAAAGCTTTTCGATCAAATGCTCCTGCTCTTAAAAAGTAGGAGTCATCTTTTTGTGTTTGATAACTCAAAAAGTCAAGGAGTTTTTGCTCCCGGCTTTTGAGAGCTAGGGATGCTTTTGAGAGTACTCAAGAGTAGCTTTTCAAAGTTGACTCTGGCTCCTCAAAAAGCAAAATGACGAATTAACCTTATATTTTAATAAAAAATCAATTTTATCCTCTATCAATTATATTTAATTTTATATTAAATGCATCAAATACTAATGAAAAGGTCGTTGTAGTAATTTATTACTTTGAGAGCAACTATCAAATAGATTTACCAAACGCGATATATGTGGCTTTTGCTTATTGAGAGCAATTTTGGATTATTTTACCAAACGATAATCATGTGACTCTCCGTCAGCTGCTTTTGAGAACACAAAGAGCTCAGCCGCTTTTTGAAAGCCACCGCATTACTAAACCGAGCCTTACTGTCATCACTCCACGCACCAAGTACTACTAATTAATAACACAAAAGATTAAGGACACAAAATACAACTAAAACAACCCAATAACATATATAAACTAATTAGGACAACAAAAGAAACCTAATTAAACATGCATATATCACCATAACTTCAGAGATCATTCCTCCATTAGAAGCTTGTGACCAATCTTGTAAGAAGCATATGCATCAATGGATCCATATTCAATTTGCTCAATGCTCAAAACCCTAGCTTCCCAATTACTCATACTCACATGCTTAGGCTTCTTCATAATCAAACCAACCACATCCTTAGCTAGATCCTTCAACCCCGGCCGACGAAATCGGAAGGGCCATTTTTTCTTTGCAAGCTCCCTAATATCAGCACGGGCACCACAATTGAGACCATACTCATTGGTGATCTTAGAAATATCATCACCAACCTCAATACCCACAAAAGTGAATTTAGGGTTTATGAGGAAGTTCTTAAGAGAAAGAGGTAAATTGTCAATGTAAAAGAGTTGCACGATAAGGCACTTGTCATCAATGCAAAGTTGCAACGTTGCAGATGTGTTGCTTGTATATGGAGTCGAAGTCGGTCTCCATTCAACATCTAGGCCAATGACTACAGACGATTTTCCTGCGTATCGAAGCTCGATTTCTTGGACCCATTGATCTACAATGGCGCCTTTGTCACTCACTGTGGTTTCAATTTCTTTGCCATCATAGTTGATCGTGTATTTGGAAGTGGAAGAGTTGAATGAAATGCTTGTAGCACCACTAATTCCATATTGATGGGTTGTTGATGATGAGGATGATGATCCAAACATTTTTCTTATGGAAATAAAAAACTAAAGAGTACTTTGGTGGTTAATATAATGAAAATAACATGGTAAGTTGGGATGTATTTATAGACTTAAGAGAGAATATAATGTAACCCTTATCCTAAAACTTATTTCTTCATTGACAAACACAATTAATTAACCCTATCATTTCTTCTTCTTGTTTATGGCTGAGAGTATCCCATAGTGGATATATGTTCATTTAAGTGATGATGTATTTTTCTAGGATGGACTCTTAGTGTTCCAAGTTACTTTGGCAAACTCAATATAGTCAGAGTAAAATATCAATGCAATTTTTTTTTCAAAAGTAGCCATTAGGGACTTGATGCAAATTGTATTTAATTTTAGAGATAATATCAAATTAGTCCTAGAAAATTATTCCGAAAAACAATGAAGCTCCTGATTAAGAATACTTTTCAATACCCTGAATTTTTACTTTGTTAGATTTTTTTTTCTAGTTTGTTAAACTATTAAGAACTGAAAAATATTACGATCTCAAAGAATAAGAGCTATATTGTCTCACGGATAAAAAAAAGGCTGAAGAGGGTTTTTGTGCTCAATATTCACTAATTAATAATAATTAGAAACAAAGAAGCATTAAGAAGTACATATCCAATTTATCCCTAACCATTATAATTTGGACATATATATCGCCCTTAACATTATAAAATTTTAAATTGGTTTTTAACTAAATGAAAATTTTAACCGATTGCGCAGTAAGTTGCGAAAAGATATATTAATCATGGTGATATTTCAATTTATGTTTAATATGATAAATAGCAGTGTCAAATAGTAGATCGATACGTCATACATGAACTGACATGTAAATATAGTTACTTTTTTATAATCTAGAAATCAATTTGTTAAATCCTTTATGTATTTAATTTTCATACACTCTTGGTGTAAAAGAGTTTTACACATGCATCCAATCATGTGTTACCACATCAGCAATTAATTCTCAAATTCACTACTTCTAAAGCTATATAAATGCATAAATCTGATTGGGGATGACTGTTTAAAACTCTTTACAATGTCATCAAAATTAATCTCGTTTTTTATTTTATTATAGACTAATTTGGGGTTTTATAATTATTAATGGGTGTAATGTTTAAATTGTAAATGATGATGAATAACTGAATTGAAAATTTACTTTTTAATAAGATAAATGATGACGCATTTTTCTAAGATATGGACTTTTAGTGTTCCAATGAGAGTGAGAGTGAGAGTGGATTATTTGTTGCACAATAAGTAACGAGGTGATATGGAGTAATATCCATTTCAATTATTAATATACGTGAGTTTTTAAAAATATCCGTAACTGTACTTTTTTCATGCACTTAGCGTTTTTTTTTCGATAGTTCAACGCTTACCAAAGAGACCAAAACCGGGGGTGAGGGTTCCTAGCACGAAACAGTAACCTGGTTCAAAGTACTCAAAAGTAAACATATTACAGAATATAAAACTTGTTAAGACTCAGCAGACGTATAAAACTTGTTAAGCAATGCCTTTCTTTCATTAAGCTCCTGTTTTCACTGATTATGATAACTCATCACTTTGATCAATGCCTCATCAATGCTTGTGTTCCTGTTATTGAATATCCTTTCATTCCGGCAGGTCCAGATACACCAAATTATTTCAAAGAAACAAATGCTCCAACTTGTTCGTTTGTCACCAAACCAAATTGTTGCCATTCATGCTTCAAAACTTTCTTTTGCACTCCCCGGCCACACCAACATAATCCCCACCAATTCAGCACATGGTACCATATTTGTAATTAATGAAATAAGATTATAGTGAAAATAAATTAATGATGTGTTGTCAACAAAAAAAAATTAATGACGTGTTTAGATTTTTTATGGACAATTATTTGTAATAAACTGTAACAAAAAAATTAAAATTTAAAAAATAATATTCAATTAAATTCAATGGAGTATTCTCATTATAAGTAGGATGAAGTGGAAATTTAAATTAGTCAAGCTTCACAGTTAACACAAATGGAGGTGGGATAGTATTAATAATTCAAAATAAAAAATATTTGGAGAGTTAACGCATCCTTCTAATTTCTAAATAAAAAAGTTTTAGAATTTTAAATTATTTTAAAAAACATTCATATTTATATTTTTTACAATTTTTAATTTGCTTGATTATTCTACTCTCATTGGCATTGCAATGGGTTTTCCAAAGAAACATGGAACACTAGAGTTCATCCTAGAAAATTACATCACATCATCACACTCATAAAATAAAATAAAAAAAGAAAAAAGAAAGGGTAGTGGGGGTTAATTGTGTGATAGAAAAGGAAGTTTTAGGATTAGGGTTTCATTATATTGCTTCCTAAGTCTATAAGTACATCACAAGCTACCAAAATATTATCATCCTTAACCACCAAACTCCTTATATATCTTGGAGTATTGTTTTCTCTAGTTTATTTTTTATCATTAAAAAAATGGTTGGATCATCATCATTATCAAAAATCCGTAAAGATGGAATTAGTGGTGCCTCATCTGTAGCATTCAACTCAGCCACTTCCATATACCATATCTACTGTGAGGGAAAAGTAATTACAACCACAGTCACTGACAAAACCACCATGGTAGATCAATGGGTTCAAGACATTAACGTTAGATATTCACCAAATTCATCTGTTATAGTTGGTTTTGATGTTGAATGTAAACCATCTATGATTGGCTGTGTAAGAAACAAATCAGCAACTTTGCATTGATGACAAGTGCCTTATTTTGCAACTCTTCCACATTGACAATTTCCCTCTTTCTCTGAAGAACTTTCTCATGAACCCTAATTTCTTTTTCGTGGGTTTTGACGTTGCTGATAATATTTCTAAAATTATGTTTCATCATGGTCTCAATTTCGGTGGTGTGTACGCCGATATCAAGGAGCTTGTTATGGAAAAGTGGCCCGGCCGGTTTCTCAAGCCGATACTGCTGAAGGATCTAGCTAAGGATGTGGTTGGTTTGAGTATAAAGAAGCCAAAGCTTGTGAGTTTGAATAACTGGGAAGCTAGGGTTTTGAGCATTGAGTATGGTTGCATTCATGTCTATGTTTCTTACAAGATTGGTCACAAGATTCTCAGGGATGATTGATCATGTTGCATATTTAGTAGTTTTTCTTGTTATTTAGTTTGTCTGATTTTTTGTTTTAAAAGTTTTATATATTTAGAAATACTCATGTGAAGATATCTTTAGTAAGTATTCACGTTAATTATATATTAGTTATTATAATTAAAAATAGTGTGGTTAATTTTGTTTTTGTTTTTAATCTTGTTTTGGTTGTTAAAATTAGTCTTTGAATGTTGTCACTACGTTACTTAATTAAGGGTTTAATACTTGTGTTTTGAGAGTGATTATTATGGTACTAGTTATATGTATGTATTATTGAGTAATATTGATTTTAGAGATTTTTTGTTGCCATACTTCAACGTCCAATGCCAATTAACTTGAGCTATATAACATAGAGATTTCAATTATTTAAAGATGATAGTATATCAAGACATAGATTGATTGATGAAATCTTGTAATTTGTATAATTATTAGAAGGGAAATGTGATTTGAACTCTAGAAATTAAATGAGAAGAAAAGTAGAAATGGCTATTAGATATATATATTGGGACGTTTTTTAAAAAAGAAATGCTTAATAACCATCCTTTTAATTTATTTTAGCTATTATCTATAACCACTAATCTCCAACATCTTTAATTTTTAGTTTACCATCATATTTTAATCAATACTTTTCATTATTAATAATTAAATGATGGCTAAAACAAATTAAAAATGATAGTTATGTAGTATTTTTCATAATATTATTATTGATATAAATTGCCTAATTACATTTATTATTTAATGTTTAGTGAGATGAATTGGTTTATGTGAAAATATAAAACAATTATTAGAAAGAAGCATAGACAAAACCTAGAAAGAAAAGATTAAACATATGTGAAGAAAACCAAACGTCTTGGAGAAAAAGATGGGATGCAGAGGGGAAACTAAAAGCTGTGCAATTAAAATTAAACATTTTAACTAGTTAATTAACAAGAAAACTATAAATAAGCATATCGACTCTTATGATTTAGACAGCAAAAAAACTCTTAATGATTTAAATTAAATATTTGCTTCTAAGAATATTATTATATTTGTTTAGTAAAACTATAGTAATTTACAAAATCACCCAAATTTATTATAGTGATGATGTAATTGATTAAAAAACTCATAAAATTTCTAAATAGTTATCATATATTAGCATAATCAACAAACTTCTAATAACAACCATGATTCGAAGACTTTAATTTCCAAATCAAAACAAGCTAATAAGAAGCAACCACTAGCTATCACTAATTTTCTTCATCACTCAAACAAGTAATTACCAAAAAGATTAAGGACAAAATAAACTAATTAAACATGCATAATGTATCATCATAATCTAAGGGATCAACCATCCTCCATGAGAAGCTTGTGACCAATCTTGTAAGAAGCATATGCATCAATGCACCCATACTCAATTTGCTCAATGCTCAAAACCCTAGCTTCCCAATTACTCATACTCACATGCTTAGGCTTCTTCATACTCAAACCAATCACATCCATAGCTAGATCCTTCAACCCCGGACGGCTATACCGGCCGGGCCATTTTTCGTTTGCAAGCTCCCTAATATCAGCATGAACACCACAATTGAGAACATAGTCATCACTAATCTTAGAAATATCATCAGCAACCTCAACACCCGCAAAAGTGAATTTAGGGTTCATGAGGAAGTTCTTGAGAGAAAGTGGCAAATTGTCAATGTAGAAGAGTTGCAAGATGAGACACTTGTCATCAATGCAAAGTTGCAATGTTGCTGCTTTGTTGTTCATGTAGCGAGAATAATTTGGCCTCCATTCTATGTCTAAACCAACAACAACGGTTGATTTTTCAGCATAAAGAGCATTGATTTCTTCAATCCATTGATGTACAACAATGGCTTTGTTTGTAACCGTTGTTTCAATTGCTTTTCCACCACAACTGATTGTGTATTTGGATGAAGCATCAAATCTATGGATTCTTGATGATGTAGACATTTTTCTTAGGCAAAGTTTGTTGAATTCAATTACAATGAATGTGAAGATAGAGCTTTGATAAAATGTGATGTATTTATAGATTGATGAAGAGTAATGTAATAACGTTTTTGCTTCTTTAATTTGTTTCTAATTATTATTAATTAGTGAGCATATTTGAAAGGTCATTAATAATAAATGATGATGCATTTTTCTAAGA
The DNA here is from genome assembly GCA_036250425.1 of Stylosanthes scabra. Lineage (NCBI taxonomy): Eukaryota > Viridiplantae > Streptophyta > Magnoliopsida > Fabales > Fabaceae > Stylosanthes > Stylosanthes scabra. The sequence continues at coordinate 38,015 of JASCZI010241752.1, forward strand.
TATATGAACTTTTAGTGTTCCCAATTTCGTTGTTAAACCCAATGAAAGTGCATTTGTTGTATAAGTAACGAGATGATATCTCTATTAATATACGTGACTTTTTAGAAATATCTGTTGTGACTCATTCCCTAATCTCTAGTATTTTCACTCCCTTACCGTTCTTTCACTTTCATGTAATATATTACTAATAAAAATAAATTAGAATTTAATTTTCAAACCTATTAGGCGACCTTATAAAATTCTTTACACCGAAAATTTAACTCAATAAATTAATTATGTGTTTAGATTTTTCAGTGGACAATAATTTGTAACCAATAATTAAATAAATTTTAAAAAATAACATTTTGAGAGAGAGAAAGTTAACTATGAGAATATTTATAGATGTTAATTTAGGAGTTAAATATTAGATTGGCCCCTGAAATTTGGGACTACGATCAAATTGGCCTCCAAAATTCAAATGTTATCAAATCGGTCCCTCACTTTTACGATTGTGACTCATATTAGCCCTTTTAAGATTATCCGTCAAAAAAACGATGATGTAGCCGGTAATTGTCCATGCTGAACTCTAATAACACAATGTCGTGATCTGTTGGCTCCATTATAGTGCCAAAATGACATCGTTTGAGGCTAAAAGAATTTAAAATCTCTCACACAACGCAATAAAAGATAAATTTTAATATTTTTTACTCTCAAATGACGTCATTTTGGTACTTTGTTGACACGAACATATTACAACCTCATTTTATTAGAGTTTAGCTTGAACAATTAACTGTCAAATCAGCGTTTACAACCTTAAAAGAGCCAATGTGAGTCATATTCGTAAAAATAAGAAACTGATTTGTTAACATTTAAATTTCGGAGGTCAATTTGATCATAGCCTCAAATTCCGGGACTAATCTGACATTTAACTCGTTAATCTAGGTTAATTTGGTGGAGTGAGGGGAATCCCTGATTTTTTGGGATGAGTGGGCGTGTAGTTCAATTTAAATATTTGAGTTTATCTTATAAGTTTGTTACGTTATTTATTTTAATATGAATTTAAATAGTTTGTTATAGGAACTTATCTGGTTGTTGTGTTATATTTGATGACTTGTTGGGGGTGAGTATAAAGAGGTAGACTTACGTATATGGATAAATTTACAATGTACCAGGTTCATGGTGGACCAAGTGGAATATTCTCAAATAAGTGGTTGTAATTTTTTCTAAATTTTATTTTTATCATTTATTATAAAATCACAATCACTTTCAACCACTCATTTGAGAATATTCTACTTTATTCACTATGAACCAGGTCACCATAAACAAAGCTTACGTTGATTGGAAAGTATCAATATTCATCCTTATTTACTATTAACCAATCTCTTATATATCTTTTTGTTTGTTCTTGTTTTTCCCTTACTCCAGAAAAATGATTACATTAACTTCATCATCACCGAAGCAATCATCATTATTCAGTAAAGCTGGAAGTAGTGGTGCCTCAACGGTTTCATTCAATCCTCAAACTTCCAAGTACTCTATCAAATTTGATGAAAAATAATTGAAACCACAGTCACCGACAAAGCAGCCATTGTAGAACAATGGATTCAAGAAATCAACGTTCAATATCCACCATATTCATCTGTTATTGTTGGCTTAGATGTTGAACAGAATTCATCAGAATATTGGAGTGGAAGTAGAAAATCCGCAACATTGAATATTTGCATTGATGACAAGTGCCTTATCTTGCAACTCTTCCACAATGACAATTTGCCTCTTGATTCTCTCAAGAACTTTTTCCTCAATTACCCTAATTTCTAATTTGTCGGTTTTGAGGTTGGTAGTGGCATTTATTCAATTAGAAGAGATTATGGTCTCGAATGCGATGTGAAGCGTGCCGATATTAGAGGGCTTGCGATGGATAAATGGCCCAATCGGTTTTCCTATACGTCCGGTTTGAAGGATCTAGGTAAGGAATTGTTAGGTTTGAGTATGAAAAAGCCTAAGCTTGTGAGCATGAGTAATTGGGAAAATAGGTTTTGACTGTTGAGCAAGTTGAGTATGGATCCATTCATGCCTATGTTACTTACAAGATTGGCAACATGCTTCTCAGGGATGATTAATTAATTCGTTCCGCTATTCACACACTTTTAGTAACCACCAAATTGACACCCGTATAAAATACAGTGTTTGAAGCATTAACCACCTTCTATTTTTTTGTCTGCCTATAATAACTTTATTTTTATACGAGTGTAAATGTGGTATTTGATAAAAAAGGTATGTGGATAACATTATTCTTAATTAATCATGCTGCATGTTTATTAGTAGTTTCTATTGTTATTGGGTTAGCGGTTGTTGTTTTATAATTTTAGTTCGTTTGTGGACACTACTTTAAATCAAAGACATATCCCCTTCGACGTTGCCATCGATCATCGTTCTTGTTTTGTTAATTTGTGTACTTATCTATCTTTTAGTTATTACTAGTAGTAAAGTAGAACTTATTAGTGAAGTGATGAAGAAAGATGGTGGTTGATTATGTTTCTGTTTTTAATCTTAATTACTTTGTTTTGGTTCTTAGTACAAGTATTTGAATGTTTTCTTAGTAGGTAGTTTGTTATATATTGGGCGGCTTTTTCAATTTTTGAGTATTAATATTACGGAAAATTCTATGATGCTTACCGTATTAGAAAGCATGTCATGATGACTATACCTGGCAAAGTATGAATGGTGATACATAAGATGAACTCATTAACTCTAATGTACAATAACAATGAATCCACTTGCAGGCTATGACTTTGGAGTTTGAACTTCAATCAATATGCTATGTATTTACTGCACTTTACTTTTTATGTTAAATAAAAAAGAGTTAGTAGGTCATCTCTATTTATTGTGTATTAGTAAATTTTTTAAAAATAAAAATAAAAATAAAATACATGATAATTATGATGAAACCAAATTAGGAGTACTTTTATTTTATAAAACTTGGAATTTTTTTCAAGCAATGAATTAAATACAGCATCATTTGTTAAATGAACATGTATCCACTACTCTCAGTCATAATAAAGAAGAAGAAGAAATGGTAGGGTTAAATTAATTGTGTCAAATATCAACCAAAAAAAAAATTAATTGTGTCAATAAAAAAGAAATTGGACAAAAAAAAAAAAGAAAAATTTTAGGATAAGGGTTGCATTAATTATATTCTTTCTTAAAGTCTATAAATACATCCCAACTTACCGAATCATTTTCATTATTAACCACCAAACTACTCCTTAGTTTTTCCTTAACATAAGAAAAATGTTTGGATCATCATCATCATCTTTATCATTACCAATTCATAAACATGTAGTGCTGCCTCAACCATTTTATTCAACCCTTCCACTTCCAAATATTCGATGGAAAAGCAATTGAAACCACACTGAGTGACAAAGGCACCATTGTAGATCAATGGGTCTGAGAAATCGAGCTTCGATAGGCAGAAAAATCATCTGTTGTCGTGGGCCTAGATGTCGAATGGAGACCAACTGGGATTCCATACACAAGCAACAAATCTGCAAGATTGCAACTTTCCATCGATGACAAGTGCCTTATCTTACAACTCTTCTACATTGACAATTTGCCTTTTTCTCTCAAGAACTTCCTCATAAACCCTAAATTCACTTTTGTGGGTGTTGAGGTTGCTGATGATATTCTTACGATTAGCAATGAGTATGGTCTTAATTGTGCTTTTCATGCTGATATTAGAGAGCTTTCTAATAAAAAAATGGCCTCATTATAGGAGGCCAGGGCTGAAGAGACTTGCTTTTGATTTGGTTGGTTTGAACATGTTGAAGCCTTTGCATGTTTGTCAAAGCAATTGGGAATCTAGGGTTTTGAGCATTGAGCAAGTTGAGTATGGTTGCTGTAGAGAAGCTGTGATGAAGATGATTCAAGAACCCTAGTTCTTGACACTAGCAGAGAAGAAAGAAATCTTAGAGAAAGGGAAAGTAAGAGAGAAGCAAAAGTAGAAAGAGAGAGAAAATGAATCAACTATTATTAACAGAATACTGTTACAATCATACACTCAGTTTATATAGTGTACTAGCTACTTAACTATACATACAGTAGATGTATTTTATACACATATTCTAACACCCCCCCTCAAGCTTAGGAGGGTGATGACACAGCCTAAGCTTGGACCTAAAACGCTCAAATAGCCTGACAGTGACTGGCTTTGTCATGATGTCTGCTATTTGATCTTGAGCATTGATGTGAACCACAAATAGCTGCCTTTGATTAACTAAATCCCTGATAAAGTGCAAATCGGTTTCCAAGTGCTTACACCTACCATGCATTACTGGACTAGCAGATAGATGACAAAGGCTTAAATTATCACAGTAGATGATTGGTGCTTGTCTTTGAGGTATTTGTAGCTCTTTAAGTAATTGTTGAATACTCATCATTTCTATTTGTGCTGTTGTTATAGCCCGGTATTCCGCTTCTGTACTCGATCTGCTGACTTTTGTTTGTTTAGAGCACTTCCATGAAATCAGATTCGTTCCTAGATAGATGCAGAATCCAGATGTGCTCCTCCAGTCATCCAAATCAGAGGCCCAATCTGCATCTGCAAAAGCAAGGAGACGATAATCAGAACATTTCCTAAACAACATACCCTGCTCAAGACTTCCCTGAATATATCTTAGTATTCGCTTTACTGCTTTCCAATGTTCAAGAGAGGGTTTGTGCATAAATTGAGAGCATTTGTTTACTGTAAAGCAAATGTCAGGTCTAGTTATAGTAAGATATTGTAGAGCTCCTACAACACTACGATATTTCCTAGGATCTTCAAAAGGTTCAGAATCTTGAGAATGTAATTTTAGATTAGTGATCATTGGGGTTGGCATAGGTTTAGAATCTACCATCCCTGCTTTTTGTAAAAGATCTTTTACATACTTAGTTTGTTTTAGGACCAATTGATCAGTACCATAGTAAGTAACTTCTAAACCTAAGAAATAATGCAACCTGCCTAGATCTTTAAGAGGAAAAACATAATTTAACTGATTAATTAACAATTGAACACTGCCACTATCTGAACCAGTCACAATTATATCATCTACATAGGCTAAAAGGTAAGTGACATCCTTAGTAGTTTTCCTTACAAAGAGAACAACATCAGTAGTAGTTATTGTAAAACCAAAACCATATAGAGTTGTAGTTAGGGTCTTATACCATGCACGAGGAGCCTGTTTTAGGCCATAGATGGCTTTATGAAGCCTACAAACCTTATTACTGTCAGCAGTTTTATACCCTGGAGGCTGTGACATATAAACCAAGTCAGTTAATGTACCATTAAGAAATGCATTATCGAAATCAAACTGTCTTAGTGTCCAGCCATGAGTGAGAGCTATTGTAATTATTACTCTAATAGTAGTGGGCCTTACAACAGGGCTATAGATTTCTTCATAGTCTATGCCCTCTTGTTGTTGGAATCCCTTGGCAACTAATCTTGCCTTGTACCTTAAAATGTTTCCTTTAGGATCCTTTTTTATAGCATAGACCCATTTACACTGAACAATGGTGGAGTTCTTTGGTGGTTCAACAAGACTCCAAGTTCCACATCTAATAAGAGCTTGGTATTCACTATCCGTGGCTTTCTTCCGATGTGGAAGTTTTAAAGCCTGAGCTACAGTCTTAGGAATGCTATTTTTACATTCAATATCTATTTCAGAATTAAGTAAAAGTGATTTTGGTTTGATGTTACTAGTTTTGGAGCGAGTTAGCATCTGCTGTGTGTTCTTTATGGATGTGGCAGATTCAGGTGGAGGGACAGAGGTGGTGGGCAAGACAATTTCAATTCCACTGATTGGGATCGAAGTAGGAGCAGCAGCATGGTCTGAGACAGATATGGGTGATGCTTCTATTGTATGTGAAGATTGCTGTGGTGAGCGAGTCTCTACTGCATCATCAGTAGTATTAATGTTGGAAGTTGAGGCTGAGTGTTCTGCATCCGAATTCTTTGATGTTGTAGCATGTGGAGAAGTTCTGGTCATAGGTATCAAACCAACCTCTGTAGGAGTTGAAGCTTCCATTCCTGAATCACTGTAAGTAGACTGAACAGATTTGTTAAATAGAGTGTTGTATGGAAAGGTTTTCAAATAAAACACTTTTTGAGTAATAAACTTTTCTCTTTTGCTAAACATTTATAACCACTATGATGTGGATCATACCCAAGAAATAGACACATTGTACTCTTAAAATCAAATTTAAACCTATTATAAGGTCTCAAGTATGGATAGCAAGCACAACCATAAATTCTTAACAAGCTATAGTCTGGTTTCCTATCATAGAGTATTTCATATGGAGATTTCATTTTCAATAAAGGAGTAGGTAATCTATTTATAATATACACTGATGTTGTAAAGGCTGAATCCCAAAAAGTAAGGGGCATGGAAGCTGTGGCTAACAGAGATAAACCAGTCTCTGTTATGTGCCTATGCTTTCGTTCAATATTTCCCTGCTGCTGATGTGTATAAGGGTAGGAAAGACGATGAAGAATACCATTATCATGCAAATATTTTTTAAAAGCTATCGATGTAAATTCTGTACCATTATCCGTTTGCAAGGCTTTAATTTTGAAATCTGTTTGATTTTCCATAAATAGTTTGTAGGATTGAAAAACAATTAAAGCTTGGAATTTTTGAACCAAAAAATAAATGCACACAAACTTAGAATGAGCATCTATAAAGCTAATGTAATATCTGTAACCGGATGTAGAGGAAAAAGGGGCTGGACCCCAAATATCTGCAAAAACAACTTCTAAAGGGAATTTGTATTGAGTATGAGTTTCATAAAAGGACATTTGATGCATTTTTGCTAATGGACAGAACTCACAAATTTTTGAATCAGAATCATGCATAGGTATGGAAACATTGCATTCTTTCATAACATGATTCACAGATTTAATGTTGCTATGACCAAGCCTTTTATGCCAAAATTCTGTAGAATTAGTGTACCTGGTCATAGCTACATTAATCTGAGGTGATTTATCAATCTTAAACACAGTCTTTGAATCAGAAACAGTATGTGATTTAGAACAAAAATCTGGATTTTTATTTATAGATGCAGTAAGTACACTTGGTGGAGACAAATTTGTAGATGCATTAGAGGAAACATCATATGGCTTATTAGCTACAGAGGGATTAAAAGAAGGAAT
>JASCZI010241752.1:45189-82733 GCA_036250425.1 Stylosanthes scabra
TGATTTTGGAACATGAAGATTATCAAAAGAGCATAGACCCCTTTCAGCTTTTCCCTGTAGGAGTTGAGTCATGGTAACCTGATCATGGATAACACAGTGGTTAGGCCAGAACTCAAAAAACACAGAATTATCTTTTGCAAATTGTGATACACTAATAAGGTTTTGTGTAATGGCAGGTACATGTAATAAGTGTGACAGTTTAAAATAAACATTTCTTGATTTATTATACAAAAAAGATTGTCCAGAATTAAGTATAGATACTCTCTTGCCATTATCAACGTAGAGTTGTTCAGGGCCATGAGCAGAATCAAAATGTTGCAGTATATTGAAGTGTTTTGCAGTCACATGGTGAGAGGCTCCAGAGTCAGCATACCAGGTGGAATCAGGAGTGTTGGGAGCAGTAGTGAAATAGTTTCTTGGTTGATGGAAAGAGCTAGAGGGTGGTGGAGGCATAGATTGTGAATATGGAACAAAATTGGAATTGCCTGATCCAGGGCTTTGAAAATGAGGGTCATACCTGTGATAACAGGTTTGGACCACATGCCCCATTTTGCCACATAATTGACATTGAGGACGAGTTCCTCGAAATCTGCCTCCCCTACCAGTTCTGCCACCAACACTTCTTCCACCACGATTGCCAGAATTGCCTCTTCCCAAATTCTGCCCTTGTTCTGAAGCTTGTGCAACATGAGCAACAACAATTGAAGACTGAGTCTTCTTTTTGATACGATTCTCAAAGGCAATTAAAAAGGACTCTGCTTCAGGTATGGTGAAAGTAGTCAATCTTGATAGAATTGAAGCAACATATACCTCATATTCATCAGGGAGACCATTGATTATAGCTTGTATATGATTGGTATCCGAAAAAGAATGCCCAATAGAGTGTAAAGAATCTACTATTTTTCGAATGCTCTGAAAATATTCAACCATTGTACCCGTTTTCTTGGTGGCTCTCAGCTGATCCTTGAGGCTCTGAATTCGGGTGGCAAATGAGGAGGAGTGGATATGTGTTAGGATGTCCCAAGCTTCAGCAAACGTTGCATAGTGAACGACCCGATTCTGGTAGCTGAGGCTCATTGAGGCATCGAGCCATGTCATCAATGCGCAATCGTTCTGCATCCATTCCAAGTATTTTTCAGATTCTTGCAAGATTTGAGGAGTGGAAGTGTGAGTTTTCTTTGCCGCTGCATTCGGATCAGATTCAACACCGCTATCCTTGTTGACGGAGCCAGAATCTGCTTGTGAAGATGGCACTATTTCAAACTACAGAGGAATCTTGTCCGAGGAGAAGTGATCTTGAAGTTTGAGCGTCCGCAAGGTAAGGATTACGCTCTTCTTCCATGTATAATAGTTTCCATCATCGAACTTGTTGGTGAGAGGTACAAGCCCATTCTTGGTGTTGAGAAGAGTGGAAGCGAGTAATGCCATTCTGGATCTTCAATACCTTGCTCTGGATACCATGTAGAGAAGCTGTGATGAAGATGATTCAAGAACCATAGTTCTTGACACTAGCAGAGAAGAAAGAAATCTTAGAGAAAGGGAAAGTAAGAGAGAAACAAAAGTAGAAAGAGATAGAAAATGAATCAACTATTATTAACAGAATACTGTTACAATCATACACTCAGTTTATATAGTGTACTAGCTACTTAACTATACATACAGTAGATGTATTTTATACACATATTCTAACAGTAGCATTGATGCCTATGCTTCTTACAAGATTGGTCACAAGCTTCTCCAGAATATTGTTTGATCATGATGCATGTTTATTAGTTAAATTTCTCTTGTTATTGCATTATTATTAGGTTATCTAGTTCTTGCTTTGTTTTAGTTCGTGTGGTTTTTAATCTTTATGGTTATTACTAGTACTTATTTATTAGTGGAGTGATGAAGAAGAATGTATGGTGGTTTATTTTGTTTCTGTTTTTAATGTTGATTAGTTTGTAGCTAAAGTTACTTAATTTATTAGGGTTTAGTATGCTTTGTGTTTTGTGAGTGATTATGATAATTAATTTCTGAGTAATATTAGTTTTATTTGGAGATTTTATGTTAGAGTTAGATATTATTTAACTTTGCATATCATCCCCTTTTTTTTTGTTAGATATTTAAAAAAAATCCCACATTGAATATGTGAAAATATACTAATGATACCCAAATAAAAAGACAAAAAAATCTTCTAAAAAAAATTTGAAACTGCATTAACACAACCACGAAGATGACGTCATCCATGAAAAGCTCAAATGTTGTTACATCTTCTTGATTGTCATATATACTTCAACATCCAATTCCAATTAACTTGAGCTATAACATAGAAATTTCAATTATTAGAAGATGATAATATCAACACATAAATAAATTAATAAATAAATTCTAAATTAGTAAACTATTACAATATTTTTGCGAGGTTCTCCCGAATAAATTCCTTGATTGTAGTTTAATAAATATTTATTGTTAATTAATTATATTATACAAGGAATTTTTAATAAATATTTATAATTTAAAAATTTATAATCAGGTTTTTATATTGTACAAATATGTATCAATCACGGTTCTTTCGTTTATTTCAAATTTTCTAATCAATATAATCTCTTATATTACTGGGGATAATCTTTCTTGTATTTTTCAAAATTTTAATTAAATATAGAAAATTGATCAGAAAAATTTAATTATATGGACTAATAACTGAAAATAAATGTGCAACATATAATAGGGAATTAATTATACACTCTCTTAACCTATACAGATTTGATTGACAAGTATTTTAAACCTAAGAATCTAAGATAGTAATTAATAAAAAGAATTTTGTACATTTAAATTTACTTTAAATTAAATAAAAATACTTCTAATTATTTTCTATCTTATTCCATATGCCCAATGCATAATTATATAACACAATTAAGACAAGAGCTTAATTTTAAGAGCTTAATTTTAATATACTAACTATATAAAACATTTTACACAATCTTGTAATTATATGAATTTATTTTGGTAATCACACTTTGTAAGACCATAATAGCCACTTTAAAAAAAACTGCTTATTGATTCCACTCTCTTATTATTGATTGCATTGGGTTTCCCAAAGAAACCCGGAACACTAAAATTCCATCTTAGAAAATTACACCATCACCTAAATGAACATACATGCATTCAAACTCATAAAATCAAAAAGAAGAAGCAAGGGTATGTATAGGATTATTAATTGTGTCAATAAAAAAAAAGTTTTAGGGTTACATTATTATATTGTTTCTTAAGTCTATATATAAGTACATCCCAAGTTTCCAAATAACTATCATCATATTTATATATCTTGTTGTTTTCTCTAGTTTTTTTTTTTCATCACCAACATACATAAGAAAAATGTCTGGATCATCATCACCATTATTATCATCCTTAACCACCAAACTCCTTATATATCTTGTTGTTTTCTTAAGTTCTTTTTCATCCTCATCATTATCATCATCAAACCCTAAAGATGGAATTAGTGGTGCCTCAACCATTTCATTCAACCCTGCCACTTCCCAATACATTATCAACTATGATTTGAAGGAAATCAAAACCGCAGTCACTGAAAAACCCTCCATTGTAGATCAATGGGTTCATGAGATCAATGCTCTATATGGAGAAAATGTATCTGTTGTCGTTGGCTTAGATATTGAATATAAACCAACTATGACTATATTCGAAGAAAGAAGCAAAGCAGCAACATTGCATCTTTGCATTGATGACAAGTGCCTTATATTGCAACTCATCTACATTGGTCACTATTTTCCTCTTTCTCTCAAGAGATTTCTCATGAACCCTAATTTCTTTTTTGTGGGTTTTGACATTGCTTATGATATTCTTTACATTAATTATGATTATGGTCTCAATTTCGGTGGTGTGCATGCCAATATTAAGAAGCTAGCCATGAAAAAGTGGCCCGGCCGGTTTCGCGAGCCGGGTTTGAAAGATCTAGCTAAGGAATTGGTAGGTTTGAGGATGAAAAAGCCCAAGCTTGTGAGTTTGAGTAATTGGAGAAATAGGGTTTTGACCATTGAACAAGTTGAGTATGGTTCCATTCATGTCTATGTTTCTTACAAAATTGGTCTCATGCTTCTCAGTGATGATTGATCATGATGCACATGTTTAGTAGTTGGTCATGTTATTATGGGTTAGTTCTTATTCGAAAATACTCACGCGAGGATATCTTAATTAGGTTGCTTTTGTTTTCACTATAGAAAAGTGCTAATTATGAGTGATGGGCTGATGAAGAAAAAATTGTAGTTGGTTTTGTTTTTGTTTTTAATCTTAATTAGCTTGTTTTGGTTCTTATTGTTAGTATAAGTGTTTGAACTTTGAATGTTTTGTCACTAGGTTTCTTAATTAAGGATATAATGCTTTATGTTTTGAGAGTGATAACTGATTATGGTACTAGTTATAATTTATTATTGAGTAATATTAATTTTGGATTATTTTAGTTATTTAACTTTTGTGTATGTATCATCTCCCGAGCCCCTATCTTAATTTGTAATATAAAAGTATTAAATTAAATCAAAAAAATATATAAAACCTTGAATATGTAACATCTTATGATACCAAAAAAAAAATCTACTAAAATTAATTAACTTTGAATTTGCATTATTATCTTTCATTGAATAATGAAGGACAAGCTCAAATAGTCTTGCATGTTGTTGCATCTTCTTGTTGAAATAAAAACCATCCATTAAGTGTGCTTCAACAGTTCAACGTCCAATAATAATAATGCCAATATAATTAACTTGAGCTATAACATAGAAATTTCAATTATTAGAAGACGATAATATCAAAACATAATTAAATTAATATATAAATTCTAAATAAGTAAATTATTACAATATTTTTGCTAGGTTCTCCACTTCTCCCCAATAAATTCCATGAAGCACAACGGGAATGAACGATGAAGTTGCAAGTGGCAATAATGTAAATCATTAGTGCATTCTTACCCATCCATTCTAGAATGCTAATCTTGGATTTATATCCACAAACATCAACCTAGAAGAGAGGGGTCAAAAAGCACATGAAGTTTGTATTGACTTAAATAATTTACAAGAATTAAGAAATAAAGAAATCAATGACTTATTGAATATTTTTAATAATAGGGACAAATATAATTTGTAAACGATGTGTATTATTAGTCTTATTAGATCAACTCAATAAAATATTATTAATATGAGCAAAGTATATGTGTATATACTTAGAGATTAGTTAATTACTTTGTTTACTTAATTTCAAATTGAATCCTATAGATTATAGGTTTATATAATTAATTATATTATACAAGTAATTTTTAACAAATATTATATATATTTAAAATTTATAATTAAATTTCTATATTGAGCAAATATGTGTCAATCAGGGTTCTGTCGTTTATTTAAAATTTTCTAATCAATATAATCTCTTATATTATTGGGAGATAATCTTTCTTGTATTTTTCAAAATTATGATGCAATATAGAAAATTGATCAGAAAAATTAAATTATATAGATTAACTGAAAAAAAAATTACGCAACATATAATAGTGAATTAATTATACAATATAATCTATTAACCTATACAAAATTGATTGACCACTTTTAGGATTTAAATTGTTTTGTCAATTATGTGAGTGTTTTTTATTTTGTATTATAAATTTTTTAACTTTTTTTTTATATATATAAGAATGAACCGTTAAAAACTATTCATCCTAAATATTGATTTGAGATTGAAATGTGACATTTGTTTCTCTAATGTTTGGTTTAAATTGAATTTATATTTTATATTATTTTAAATTATTTTATTAAGATAATTATACCATGACAATATTTTATTATTGGTTTTTACTATTTTATATCCATAAATAGCTATTCTTTAAAAAAAAAATCACATTATATTGCTCATTTGATTGCATTGGGTTTGCCAAGGAAACTCAGAACACTAAGAGTCCACTCTAGAAAATTACATCATCACTTAAATGAGCATACATGTACTACTATCATCAGTCATAAAAATTAAACAAAAAGAATATAGGTAGTATATACGAAAGATAAGATAAAATCTTATATATCTAAAAGATTAGTCACGATGGTAACTAATTGCTTAGCTGTATTTCTTGGTTTTCTTGAGCTTAGGTTACTATCTTTGATGATGTATAAATACCATTTATGTATTCTCTAAACACTAAGATTGATAATGAATATTCAGTTTAACACCTTGATATCTTAAGATGGTATCTAGAGCTGGTTAATTCCTTTTTTTTTTCTTTCTTCTCAAAGAAAGAACATTCGTGTATCTCTCATCATCATCTTCTCTCTCATACTTTTCCAAATCTCTCTTCAATTTCTTCAATCGAACCCTTCTCTTTCTGCTCCAATGGCTCTCTTTCTCGCCGATTCAACAAACACGTTCAAGTCTGGGCTTATTCCACTCACTGACAAATTGGATGACAAGAATCATAGCACATGGAGATTTCAGGCGTGGGTCACCATTCAAACCCTTGAGTTGGAAGATCATTTGGATCCGAAAAAAACTCCATCACCGACGGGATCAGAGACTGAAGCTGAATCCGTGGTTCAGGACACACCTGTGGCTGGAGCAACTTCGGCGGGAACACCGGCAACAGGGAAAAAGACTGACAAAGCCGCTGCCTATCATCTCTGGAGAAAGCACGATCTTGCTCTTCAGACATGGTTGGCGGCGTCAATCTCCAAACCCTATCAGAACAAGATCCTCCATTGTACTAGTTTCTTCGAGGCTTGGACAATCATTCAAGATATCTTCTCTGCTACTTCCAAAACAAGAATCCAAAGCCTAAAGTCTCAGCTCCGTGGAATCAAGAAAACGGGAACTATTGCAGAATATCTCACCAAGATTCGAACAATTTCACAGTCTTTGGCAGCTCTGGATCATCCTCTGAGTGACGATGATCACATACAGGTAATAATTGATGGTTTAACTGAAGAGTACCATAGATTCACAACATCGGTGATGGCACGGTTTGGCACCTTCACAGTTTCAGAAGCTGAATCTTTCCTCCAAGCCTATGATGACATGCTTAATCGGAGCAAAAGCATAAGCCAACCAACAGCTGTGGTGAACCTTACTCAAACAGAGTCTTTTAACTCCTACCCACAAAGAGGAGGTGGACGACGGGGCCGTGGCTATGGAAGATTCCAGCGTGGTGGTCGTAGTTCTTGGGAACAGAACAGGACTTATTGCCAAATCTGTGGCAGGGGAGGTCATGGAGCCTCAAACTGCTACTATCAATATGATACACAAGCTGCTGCTACATCATCCTCCAATGCTTAGATTACATACTCGAATGCAACACCACCGCCACCACCATCGAATTTCCACCAACCGAAGGCTTATCTGACGGCTCCACCAAATGCTCAAGACACAGCTTGGTATCCAGATAGTGGGGCTAGTCATCATGTCACGGCTGATCCTCAACATTTTCAATCCGATCAAAGCTCCACCATCACCAATGACCAGCTTCTGTTAGGTAATGGTACAGGTATTCCTATACTCAATACTGGTTTATGTGAATTGCATGATAAATCTAGGACTATTAGTTTTAGATTAAAGAATCTGTTATATGCCCCACAAATAACACAAAATCTTATAAGTGTGTCTAAATTTGCTAAAGACAATAATGTGTTTTTTGAATTTTGGCCAAATTCTTGTTGTGTTCGTGATCAGGTTTCTCGCAACCTCCTTCTCTCCAGGGCACCACTAGAGGAGGCATATATGTGTTTGACAATTTGCATGCTTCTCAATTAGCTTCTATTACAGGCAGTTCTCATAGGAATTTTACATGTAGAAATGATGATAAGACTAATAGTTGTAGTGCTTTGTGTGCTCCTTTTAGTGGCAATGACACTTCTGAAAATCTATCATGTAAAACATCATCTTATGATAATAATAATACATCTGTTTCTGCCAATTCTAATGATTTGCCTAATTTCAGTTCAAATAATCATGCTCATACTTATACTGTTACTACACATAAAAGTGATCCTAAAGTTGATCTTTGGCATAAACGCCTTGGACATACTCACCTTCAAAATGTATTGCGTGTTTTAACACTAGTGGGATTTTTGTAGCTCATAAAAATACTGTTTCTCATGTGTGTACAAACTGTTCTGTGAGTAAAATTCATGCATTACCATTCCATAATTCGAATACTATCTATCATAAACCTCTGGAACTTGTTTTTGTTGACATATGGGGACCCGCTGCTGTTCATTCTAATTCTGGTTTTCGATATTATATTGCCTTTGTTGATGCTTTTAGCAAGTATACCTGCTTATATCTATTAACAAATAAAGCACAAACATTTGAAGTTTTTAAAAACTATAAGGCATACATTGAAAAACAAACTGGAAACTCATTAAAGGCTATTCAATCTGATCATGGAAAAGAGTTCTTGTCAAATGCTTTCACTCAATTTTTAGAAACACATGGCATAAAACATAGACTCTCTTGTCCATACATACATCAGCAACAAGGCACTGTAGAAAGACATCATAGGAGTATCATTGAAACTGCATTAGCATTGCTTTCTACTGCATCCCTTCCAATGAAATTTTGGGAAGAAGCTCTGATGTCTACTGTTTTTATCTTAAATAGATTACCAACAATGAGCCTAGATTACATTTCACCATATGAGAAATTGTTTGGACATAAGCCTGATTATACCATGTTTAAAGTCTTCGGTTGTTTGTGTTTTCCATACTTGAGGGCATATAATAGACATAAACTTGAACTAAGGTCTGAAAAATGTTTGTTTCTTGGTTATGACAATAATCATAAAAGGTATAAATGTATGAATAAGGAAGGTAGAATATATCTGTCATGAAATGTTATCTTTGATGAACAAAGTTTTCCATATAATGATTTATTTAATACTTCTACACCTACTGATACAACTGCTGATATTGCTGCTACATCTAATATTTATTCTGTTATTCCTGTTACTGATAATATAGATGAAATAGCTATTCCTAGTGAGATCAACACAAATAGAGTCCCAGATTTTGTTGAGACACATACACATAGAGTCTTAGACTATGTGAACAATAGTACTCACTCAAAAGAACAAGAGAATACTGTTTTCACCACTGAACCAATACCCATAAGTGGCATTGAAATTTGTCTACCTCTCCCATCTAACACTGTTAATACAACCACTAACACACATACAATGGTCACTAGGTCTAAAGCCAAGAAAAACACACCCACGACCCTTACAACTACCATCCCTGACTTGACCAATAACATTCCCAAAACTGTAAAACAAGCCCTGAGCTGCCCTCATTGGAAGGCAGCCATGGATGAGAAATTTAGAGCCTTGCAACAGTGTCATACATGGAATTTGATCCCTGCCCCACCAGAGGCAAAAATAATTAGTAATAAATGGATCATTGCAATTAAAAGGAATGCTGAGGGTAAGATTTTGAGGTATAAAGCTAGGTTAGTTGGTAAAGGTTTTCAACAAATTGAAGGAATAGACTATCAAGAGATCTTTAGTCCAGTTATTAGGCCATCTACCATTAGGATTGTTCTTACCATAGCATTAACTCAAGGCTGGGTTCTTAGACAGTTTGGCTTCAATAATGCTTTCCTAAATGGAAAGCTTCAAGAACAAGTACTAATGTATCAACCCGAAGGGTACACTAGTGGTGACTCAACAATGGTTTGTAGACTTAATAAGGCTTTATATGGACTAAAACAAGCCCTAAGGGCTTGGTTTCTAACTCTTCAAAACACTTTATTCAAACTTGGCTTTCACAACTTAAAAACTGATACATCCCTCTTTATTAGACACACACTTAAATCGGTTATCTACTTATTGTGCTATGTTGATGACATTGTTGTTACTGGAAGTGATGCTGCAGAAATAGACTTACTAATTTATGCTCTAAACAATATTTTTCCTCTTAAAGATTTGGGTTTTCTGCACTATTTTCTTGGACTGGAAATTGTACATTTGTAGGATGGTAGATTGCATGTTTCTCAATACAAATATGCAAAAGAATTGCTTGAGAAGGCAGGGATGCTTGATGCAAACCCGATGCCCACTCCAATGGTTTCCTCACTCAAACTATCTCAAAGGGACTCGGATCCATGTGAGGACCCAAAACAATATAGATCTATTGTGGGTGCCTTCCAATATCTCACAACTACAAGGCATGACTTAGCATATTCTGTGAATAAAGTGTCACAGTTCATGCATAATCCCACAATAAACCACTGGAAAGCAGTCAAGAGAATCCTCAGATATGTGAAAGGTACAGTGACTGAAGGCTTAGTATTTTTCAAAAACACTGACTATAGAATCTTTGGATTTGCAGATGCAGATTGGGGTGCTGACCTTGATGACAGAAAATTAGTTACGGGTTATTGTATTTATCTTGGCAGCAATCTGGTTGCTTGGAAGTGCCACAAGCAGAGCAAGCTCAGTCGCAGCACGACAGAAGCAGAATATAGGGCAGTGGCCTTTGCACAGACTGAAATAATGTCCATTCAAAAGCTTCTAACAGAGTTGAATATTCAGCAGAAGACTTCTCCTATCATATACTGTGACAACCAATCTACCTGCCAGCTTACACTAAATCCGGTATATCATAGTAGGTGCAAACATATGGAAATGGATCTGCACTTTCTAAGAGAATTGGTGACTCAGAAACAACTTTTTGTGCTTTACATCCCAACTCAAGATCAAACAGCAGACATTCTTTCCTGTCTCGGTTCAGCTGTTCAACAAGTTTAGACACAAACTTAGGCTTTGCTCTACCCCATCCTAAGTTTGGGAGGGGGGGTATAGGTAGTATATATGAAAGATAAGATAAAATCTTACATATCTAAAAGATTAGTTAGGATTGTAACTAATTGCTTAGCTGTATTTCTTGATTTTCTTGAGCTTAGGTTACAATCTTTGATGATGTATAAATACCATTCATGTATTCTCTAAACACTAAGATTGATAATGAATATTCAGTTTAACACTTTGGTATCTCAAGAACGAAGAAGAAAAGGCAGGGTTAATTATGTCAATAAAAGAAATAAGTTTTTAGGGTTACTTATGGTTACATTATAAATACATGCACATTTTATTCTTCATATGTATTCTAGTTGTTTTCTCTCTTTTTTTTTTAACCTAAGAAAAATGCTTGCATTATCTTCATCATCGCCATCAGCATCATCAATAATCAGTAAAGATGGAATTAGTGGAGCCTCAACCGTTTCATTCAACCCTGAATCTTCCAAATACACAATCAAATTTTATGGAAAAACAATTGAAACCACAGTCACTGACAAAGCAACTATTGTAGATCAATGGATTCAAGACATCAATGTTCAACAGCCATCATATTCATTCGTTATTGTTGGCTTAGCTGTTGAACTAAGTTCGTCAATAACTTCGATTGCACGAAAAAAATCCGCAACATTTTGCATTGATGATAAGTGTCTTATCTTGCAACTCAAATACATGGACAATTTTTCTCTTTCTATCAAGAACTTTCTCATGAACCCTAATTTCTTTTCTGTGGGTGTTGAGGTTGTTAATGATATTAATTTGATCACAAAAGATTATGGTCTCAATTTCGGTGGTGATCATGCCAATATTAAGAAGCTAGCCATGAGAAAATGGCCGGACCGGTTTCACGAGCCGGGTTTGAAGAATTTAGCTAAGGAATTGTTAGGATTGAGTATTAAAAAGCTTGAGCTTGTGAGTTTGAGTAATTGGGGAAAGAGGATTTTGACCATTGAGCAAGTTGAGTATGGATCCATTCATGCCTATGTTTCTTGCAAGATTGGTAACTTGCTTCTCAAGGATGATTAATCATGTTGCATATTTAGTAGTTTGCTGCTTTGTGTTGTTATTGTGTTAATTAGTCATTCTTGTTTTGGTATTAGTACTTGTTAGGGGAGTGATGGAGAAAAATGGTAGTTGATTATTATATGTTTCTGTTTTTAATCTTAATTAGCTTGTTTTGGCTCAATACTTAATTAAGGGTTCAATACTTGGTTGTTTTCAGAGTGATTATTATTATTATGGTACTAGTAGTAGTTATAATTAATTATTATTATTGAGTAATATTAATTCTAGTGTTTATATATATATATATATATATATATATATACATATATACATATATAACTTTCCTTATCATCCCCAGCCCCTATTTTGCACTTGCATTGGAGAAATAGGTAAGGATAAATTAAATTTTAAAAAATAATCCCACATTGACTATGTGAAAATATATATGCTATCTTATTCTTTTTTATACCAAAAAAAAAATCTACAAAAAATTGAAACTACTTTATCACAACCATGAAGATCACGTCTTCCATTTCATTTTTTCTAAGATATAGGCATTTAGTGTTCTAAGAATCGGACCGGACCAATTAGTTCCATTAAAAAAGAAAAATGAGTTTTTTATCGATCCAAGTGTAGGTGTAAAAATCAATTGGTAGAAAATCTGTTAAACTGAAAATAAATCGATCAAATCGGTATCTTTTTTAAAAAAAAAAATCCAATTTTTAATAAATAATAATATTATATTTTAAATAATTTTATAGTACATTTTTAATTATTTTATTTTATATTTAAGTAAAATGATTTGGCTTGAGTAAAACGTTTAAACTATTGAATTATTAGTCACCCTATTAATTCAATTATCGATCCAATTAGGGTAACCTTGTTAAAAACCAAATGAGAGTGCATTTGTTGCATAAGCGAAGTAATGAGATAATATGGAGTACTATATATCCTGTCCAAGTATTAATCGTCTGTTTAGATTTTTTTTAGTGGACAATTATTTGTAACCAAATAATTAAAAATTTTAAAATAAATATTTAATTAAATTCAATGGAGTATTCTTATGATAAGTTAGGATGAAGTGGAAATTAGTCAAGCTTCATAGTTAATACGATTTGAGATGGCATAAGATTAACAATTCAGAAAGAAAAATATTTGGAAATCTACCTTATCTTCCTAATTTCAAAATAAAGAAAATTTTGATTCTTTTTCATTTTTTATTACATTTTTTAAAAATACATTTATATTTGGATTCCACTCTTTGAAATATTAAGAGAATAATTAAAAAATAAATAAATTAAGACTGTACTATTTATCACTATTGGATGAGAATTTGAGGTTTGATTAGATTAAGCTAGGATGGGTAACTTGTTAATTTCAGGTGTCTATTTAAAAAAAGAGTAAGGCTAGATAACTAATAAAAAATGAATGTTTTATTTTTTTTATCTTTTAGATGTTCTAACTCTAAAAATATATCTATGGAATTATGAAAATCTTAACTATGTGGTATATAATATTTTATTTTTAACATTTTAGATGTTCTCCTAATTTTTTGACTAATTTATTGGTTATAAAAATATTAATTATTTACCGCATTTTATTAAAATAATTAGACAATTTTAATTGATTACAATATTACACTGTCAACAAATTATCACTTCTAAAAGTTTGTGGATAACTTTAGTTTCTAACTGTTCATTCCTACCAATAATGTTAAAAGAATTTATGATATGACACAGAAAATAAAAAACACTCGCGTATCTATTAAAGTGCATTGATTATATTCTACTCTCACTGCATTGGGTTTGCCAAAGAAACTGGGAACACTAAGAGTCCATCCTAAAAAATTACATCATCACTTAAATGAACATACATTCATTATTCATACTCATAAAATCAAAAAGAAAAAGAAAGGATAGGGTTAATTCTGTCAATAAAAGAAAGAAGTTTAACTTTTAGGGTTAGGGTTACATTGTAATCTTTATATCTAAAGTCTATAAATACATCCCAAGTTAACACCCTAATTATATTCATCCTTATTTACCATGAACCAAAAACCTTATATATCTTCTTGTTTGTTCGTGTTTTTCTTTTACTTAAGAAAAATGATTGCATTATCTTCATCATCACCACCATCACCATCATCAATAATCAATGTAGCTGGAAGTAGAGATGCTTCAACGGTTTCATTCAATCCTGAAACTTTCAAATACACCATCAAATTTGATGAAAAAACAACTGAAACCACAATCACTGACAAAGCAGTCATTATAGATCAATGGATTCAAGACATAAATGTTCAATGTTCACCATATTTATCCGTTATCTTTGGCTTAGATTTTGAACGAAATTCATCAAAAACTTCGGTTGCAGGAAAAAAACCCGCAACATTGCATCTTTGCATTGATGACAAGTGCCTTATTTTGCAACTCAAACACATTGACAATTTTCCCCTCTCTCTCAAGAACTTTCTCAAGAACCCTAATTTCTTTTTTGTGGGTTTTGGGGTTGTTGATGATATTAATTCGATTGGAAAAGATTATGGTCTTGATTGGGGTGTGCATGCCGATATTAAGGTGATTGTCATGGAAAATGGCCCTTTCGGTTTTCGGTTAGGATTTGAAGAATGTAGCTAAGCAATTGATAGGTTTGAGTATGAAAAAACCTATGCTTGTGAGTTTGAATAATTGGAAAAATAGGGTTTTGAGCATTGAGCAAGTTGAATATGGATCTATTCATGCCTATGTTTCTTACAAGCTTGGTAACTTTCTTCTCAGGGATGAATTAATCAATCGTGTCGCATGTTTAGTCATTTCTGTTGTTATTATTGGGTTAGTTGTTCTTGTTTCGCTTTTTTAGATCGTTAGTACACTCTCGACCTAAAATGGGAGCAAGTTCAAAATTAAGACATACTCCTTTATTTGACATTGTCGTCGTAGAGAGGATATCGTTTATTGTTTTGTTAGTTTGTGTGATCATCTAGGTTTTAGTTATTACTAGTAAGAACTTATTAGTGTGGGGTGATGAAGAAAAATGATGGTTGATTATATTTCTGTTTTTAATCTTAATTAGCTTGTTTTGGTTCTTAGTACAAGTCTTTGAATGTTTTATTAGTAAGTTGGTTATTGGTCATGTTCTTTCTAGAGTAGTTCCAACTAGTTTGGTTTACTTACTAATTAAGAGTTAATCCTTTTGTTGTTTTTAGAGTGATTATTATTATTATGGTACTAGTAATTTTAATTAATGGTGGTAACTCAGGTACAGTTGAATTCACGTGAAGTTGTCATTTAAAATCGTTAGATTATATTTTAGTCAAATATATTAATTTATTTAAGGGTAATTAACAAACAATTTCACATGAAGTCAACTGCATTTGAGTATCTACCTTAATTAATTATTACTATTATTGAGTAATATTGGAGTTTTTTTTTGTTATGTATTTAACTTTGCTTATCATCCCCCCCCGTCCGAGTCCCTATTTAATTAAATTTTAAAAGATAATACCTCCTTGAATATGTGAAAAATATATATACTAATTCTTTTGATACAAAAAAGATAAAAAAAAATCTACACAAAATTAAAACTCAAATGACGTCATCCATTTCATTGAATGAAAGACAAGCTCAAATGTTGTTACATCTTCTTGTTGATTTTTTTTTGTCTCCACATCTTCTTGTTGATTGCCATACTTCAATGTCCAATGCCAATTATCTTGAGCTATATATAACATATAGAAATTTTAATTATTAGAAGATGAAAAAGTAAAAAGAAAAAGAATAAAAGGACAAATAAATTCCAAATTAATAATAAATTCATTATTGGCAAGGAAAGAAAAAATATTACAATGTTATTGCTAGGTTCTCCCCAATAAATCCCTTGGAGGAAAACAGGAATGAGGTTGCAAGTGGCAATTATGTAAATCATGAGTGCATTCTTTCCCATCCATTCTAAAATTCCAATCTTGCTTCTATATCCACAAACATCAACCTACAAAAAGGGAATAAAGAAAAAGTCGCAAGAAGTTTATGTTGAGCTATTAGGTGATCATAATCTTTTTTATTTTTCAAAAGTTTGTTACTGTATAGAAAAAAATTTAATTTCCATGCATCGTTAGTGTAAAAGAGTTTTACACATATATTCAATCAGATGTTATCACATTATTAAAAGTAATTAATTTTCAAACTCGTTACTTCTAAAGTCAAATAAATGCATAGATAGAAAAGAATTAATGAGAATTAAAAAGAGATTAGAAAAAAAAAAAAAACAAAGAAGAGAATACTTTTATTGATGGTGGAATTTTAACGAGAGAAGATATTTCACTAATTTCATTCATACTTATTAATTGTAAAAATATTATTATTACTATTTATAATAAATCATCAATTAACTAACTAAATTATGCTTAAATGGACCTTGAACTCATTTTTACTCCTAAAATAATATATATAATTGTAACTACAAATTTTTAAACTCTAAAGAGACCAATTAAAAGTATTCTAAATAATTACACCACGGATTTGCATTCCCCAATCCCTAGATTAAAAATGATATATAATGATAGAATTCTAGAATAACAGAAGCGAGATGACAATATCATTTTCATTTTTTTTTAATAATACCACCTTTCATGAATTCTGTATTGTATATTTGTATAAATTTGTTTTAAAAAAGAATGAAATAAATAAAATAAGAATAACATTATTATTTATCTAATTAGAAATTCGTATATTCATGGTTAATATTTAAAAGAAGGAATGAATGTCAAACCATATAATATATTCCGGCAAAGAGGATACCAGCAGCACCAGAAGTGACACACATATAACTAACTGTGTACAGAGCCTTGTTTATGTGCATTCCTGCAGGAGAATACTCCTTATAAGATTATAAATACAAACAACAATTCTACGTGTACATCTTTTTTGGGTATACTTCTATCCAAGTTCCAAATTAACAGGTTTTATATATACAATGAATATATTTTTATACTTGACACAAACAGGTTTTAAAACTTGTTCATTTACTTTTAAAAACCTGTTCATTCTAGTAGTAATATTCTATTCGTGTACGAACAGATTTTTATATATACAACGAACATGTTTTTATAGGTCACACGAAGAGGTTAAAAACTTCTTCGTTTGCCTTTAAAAAACTTGTTCGTTGTAATAGTAAAAATATGTTCGTTGGAATTTAGATAGAGGTGTACACCAAAAAGAGATGTACACCAAGATTAATTGAAATACAAATTAAGGAGATGCAAAATTTAAAGTCCCGTATATATTTAAATGAATATGGCTAGGAACTTAATTTTTAATTAATCAACATTAACTAATTTTTTCTTTTTATAAATTTTTTAACCCTAACTTTTTCAAGAGTTTAAGATATAAGATTTAGAATTTAAGATATAAGATGACCGATTAGTTAAAAGACGATGTTAAGAGAATAATACTATGCTTACCAATTATGTCCAATATTAGCCCCAAAACTACAAGGGAAAAGGCTAGGGACATCCACTGAAAAATTCTAACTCTCTGGTCCTACATTTAGCATTGTGGATTAAAAGAAGATTAATTAATTAGAGGCTTTAACAATACATATGAATTATTGAAGATAAAGAGATAAGAATAATATATGTATATGAGAAAAGTGAGTGTTACCTTAAAATGAATTATAATATGCCCATAATGGAGGCCAACAAAGCATGTTACAACAGCCATCAGAGAACTATAATTTCATAACACACTAAGTCAATAATAAGGCTTTAATTAGCATACCCCTTATATTTCTTTAATATTCTATAAATATTTAATCAAATAATAACGAACTTAGTAGATTTTTTTGAAAGCTGTTTATTGTAATTTAGGACTGTATCACTACAAGAAAAAAATATCATTTGTTACCAGCATTAGAAATAATTGTTTAATTAGAATATTTTTAAGGAAAATAATTTTTTTTGAAGAAAGTATTTAGCATTCTTGACAAATAATAGTTATGTATGTTAACAATTGTTGGAAAAATTCAAAAGTATTTTTAATAGTAATTACTGATGGTATATTTTATTGGCAATTATTTTTTATTGATAAAATTACCAAATACCACTAAAATTAAAGTATTGTCAGCAACTTTATTTTCTTTTTACCATTATTTGACAGCTACTAATAACTTATTTTTATTTTTTTAAAATTAGTCACTGTCAATAATATTTTTGAACATTTTTTTAAAGTTAGTTCCCATTAAGAAATCTGTTCTAGAATTAAATTATTTCAATTGTAGTATATTATAACATTGAAGGACAACAAAAAAAAATATGAATAATTCCATCTACGCACCATTTCATCAAACATTACTTTTACATCCGTATAAAAATACGGTTGTTATATAGACGGACCACAAAAAAGAGAAGATAGTTAGTGCCTCAATCACCGTATTTTATATGGGTGTCAATTTGGTGTTTAGTAAAAAGGTGTGTGGATAGCGGAACGAAAAAATATTATAACATTGAAATTGTTAAAATCAAGTATATATGGTTTACTAACCTCAAAAATCCTTCAGGATCAAAAGGGGCTTGACACCAAGAAGGAGCATTAGGAGGCAATGGTCCATAATTAGGAGAATTAATACTACATTCCTATAGAAATCAAAGATGAAATAAATTAAGTAAGATAGTTATTTATCAAAGAATAATAATAAAAAGAACCAAATTAAAAGTAAACAAGTAAAAAAGGTTTAGCAAAGAAAGAATATCCATACATGCTTCCTTGCATATATTGGTTTCTTGTACAAATGATGTATACCTAAAATCTTTCGATCAATCATTCCAACAGCATTACAAGCTGGTCCTGTGTCACCCCTTACACCACACTTCACCTAGTAATAATAATTATGAAGCATACAAAAATCATGTTCCATTTTATCTGATATTGGTTCTATTAATAATCTGTTTTATAATATTTCTTTGATTCATAATATTTAGATAAATAATAATATTTTTTAAGAGTTTATATCTAATAATGATATATGTAATTTTAAGAAAAATACAATATTTGTTATGTTAATTAAAATTTGTCTTTTGTATGAAAATAATTTAGTGTATTATAGCATAATTTTTCACTATTATTAAAATATTTTTTAATTTTACATTTTTATTTTGAGACGGATATTATAATATAGAACAAATAATTTTTTTCCCTAAAAACCATAAACTCTCCAATATTTATCCTTTTTTTTCTTATACAAATGATTTTTAAAAAAAAAGAATTGCACTTACTAAATATGTCTTTTGAGGTACAGTTGAAATTTGATACTCCCAATCAGGAACATACAACCCATAAAGTAAGCAAAGATAAAAGATGCTAAGAAAGAACACTACAGCCCTGAAAATAAAATGAAAAAAAATTTAAATTATTAGCAAAACCTGATCATTATATAATAAAATGATTTTAATAGTTGATCTTAATTATAAAATTATTATAAAATATATACACATTAAAATTAATAATTTAAATTATCATAAAGGATGAAACAATTGAAACGTTTCATATATATATATATATTAAGACTCAGCAAGACTTAGTATTTATTTGTATTGGCTTTTTTTTTAAAAGTATTTTTTTTTGCTTTTTATCAAATTTATATAATTTGGATGAATTTTTTATAAAAATACTTTTATTTAAAAAAAAATAAATTATATGTTTTTTTTAAGAAGCTAACAATGTGTTGCTTTTTAAAAAAGCAAATGAAAAAGCAATTTCTATTAATAAAAATTTTTTTTAAATAAAACATAAATAAAAAACATCTTTTTTCAAAAGCCAATCCAAACTCACCCTCACATCATAAAGGCTTACCCTTGGTATCTATACTTCTTTAGTAGGGACAAAACTGAATTAACTGTATCATTAGACTTCAACCAAATTTCACATAATGCTGCAGCCAAATATGCTATAGCAATTCTCTGACATCCAATAATCAAGAAAATTATTAGGTATGAGAATTAAAATAATAAAAAATAAAAAATCTTTGAGGAAAAAAAAAGGACCATAAAAGAGGAACAAGGATACCTGCCTGTAGTATTCCCATCCATCTAATTTGTTTTATATCCACTCCATATGTTAAATCATTCACACCATGGATAAAACCTCCTGTATATATATCAATTCAATAACAACATCAATTAAAATTCTTTGTTAATGTATATGTATATATTGTTGATAAAATGTATGTTTAGTTAATTAACATAATTACATTAAATACTCACCTGCAGTTAATTTTATGTGAATTTATTTATTAAGAATAATTAAATAATTTATATATTTAACTAAATTTTGATCTATTAATTTTAAATTATTAACTTTATATGACGTTAATTGCACACAAATTTATACTTATAAACACATTGTTTTATGTCTTAAATCAAATTAGGATAAAATATGATTTATATCCTAACGTTTGCAAAAAATTTTAAAAATATCCTTAATATTTAATTTGATTCAATTTTACCTTTAATATTTTTTATTGGCTTTAATTTTTCCCTTAAGTGTTGATAATTTTACCCTAAACTGTTTCAATTTATTAATAATTAGGGGTAAAATTAAAACGAATCGAAAACATTAAGGGTAAAATTAAATCAAATTAAACGTTATGAAAATTTTTAAAACTTTTAACAAATATAATTAAAGACATAAATCATACTATTAAATAATGCTCTTATCATTTTACTACTTTGCTGATTAAAATAACATATAATAATAAATAATGTTTGGCCTACACAATAAAAGGCTCAAGTTAAACACCTTGAAGAAAAACACCTATTGATAGAAGCTTAAGAGCCCGTAGAATTGCTTTTCTAGTTGCAATAATTCCAGAAGATAGTCTCTGTTTAAGAACAAAGCTCGTTAAGCAGAATTGATCCAATGTTAATTTATACAAATTGTGTACAGACTTATTAAGATAAAAAATCAATTATTTTTCAACTAATATCAGTCAATTTTTTAAAAATTATTCTTTATTTTTATCTTTAAATTTTAAATCTTAAACACTAAATTTTAAATTTTTATTTATAAAACCTAAATCTTAACCCTAATCTCTCCAAAATGAAAAGAGTTAAAAAAAAATTGTACAATGAATTTAAATAGCATGAGTTGACTAATATATATTGTAACCAATTAAAAATGATTTCTTATAAATTAAAATAAAAATATAGAAATATGTACCTTATATGTGAGAGCAAGTGAGACACCAACAATGAAAAGGAAAAATGGCATGACAAAATCTGCTAATGTTACACCATTCCATGGTGAATGATTAATCCCTGGAAAGAGTCTACCAGCATGATCCACAAATACCATAAGCTGCATGCATCCTCATACACCAATTCCATTAGGATAAAAATTCTCCCAAGATATATGTAATCAAGATTATTTATATGGGAAATTTTTTTAAATCAATTTGCAATTAAAACATATTTTCAAATTTTAAAAAGCTTTGAAATATAAATCAGTTTTTATTTTTTTCAAAGCAATTTATCTTTTAAAATTCCGTTTGAGTTTGTTTATGAACAAATTTTTTTCTAAATTGGATGCAATTTGAATTTAAAAAAATTCAATCCATGCTCATTCCTAGTAGTTAAAAAAATTAACTTATTATTCTCTTAATTGCATTATTAATTTTATTTTTTTTTGTATTTTGTAATTTTTTGTTTTTCATAGGATTACATATATATTTAAATTCTTGTCGAATATGCATAGTTACTCATAAAATAAATTAATAAATTATAAATAAAAAATATCATAAAGGACTAAAGACAATTTGATTGCTGAACATTCATTATATTATCCAAAAAAAAAGTGATAAACTTGTATAAAAATAAATATAGAAAAGGAAGAACAATGATACTTACTGTGACGGTGAGGCCTCGAAAAATATCTAATGAAACAAGACGCTCATTATTTTTATTATTATTTGCAAAAATAGAGGCACGTCTTGATTCTGAGATTTGAAAATTGGCCATCTCAACATGAACATCATCATTTTCTTTGGCATCTTTCTTTGTTCTCATCATATTTGGATTGAGATGCAACCTCTCTTCTTTCTCATCATAATTTCTGACAGGTTCATACCCTGAATTCTCCATCATCTTGGCTTTATTTGAATTTTTAATTTTATGGTAATTTCTCCAATTACCAAAAAATCATACCCAATTTCACAAACTCCTTTTTTTTTTTCCTTTTCTTCCCTTGGAAAATAATAAGGAGAAAAAAAAAGTAAAAACTTGAATATGGGGTTTTATTTGTGTATTTTTCTACTTCTTCTTCTTCCTTGAATTTCTTTCTTTGTAACTTGATTTTCTTTTTTTTAAAAATTTGGAAGTCTTTCTTCTTTTTTCTTTCTTTCTTTCTTGCTCTTACTTTAATTATCCCTTGGTTTTAAGCATTCTTTGGAAGTCTTTCTTCTTTCTTTCTTGCTTACTTTAATTATCCCTTTCTTCTCCATAATTCTAGGTAGTGGATGGGGTTTAGAAAATTTCGGATGTTTTTTTAATTTTTTTTTTAAAACGTACTTGTTTCATATAAATAACAAAAAATCCGCTTTGCATGGTAATGATATATAGGGTTGTACAATGCCCCTTTCTCCATGTAGTGATTATGAAAATTGCACCAAGATTATTTGTTTTTCAAAAATTCCATATCTACCTTAAATATCAATTATATATTAATTTATATTTTTTAATTAAATATGAAATAAAAAAATAACTAAACTTATTTATAATATTTTTTAAAAATGCTAAATATGTATTTTTTATATGTGGTCGATTAGTACTTGATTTTTTTATATATGTACTATATATTTCTTTTGCTATGCACCTCAAATATTAAAAAATTAATCAAATATATAATTTTCCATTACATAAAAATAATAAAAATGTTTATTACAAGATATATACATACCTGCTATCGCTAGCTTCCAAATAATAGGTATATAAGATGATATCTTAAAGTTCCAATATATCTCCATCGTATAGTATCCTTTGGAAGCCAACATAGATTGTGACGGTGTTATATGTACCTATATAGTGAAGATAATATATATAAATATATATAAGGCCAATATCTGACAATAATAATATATCTCTCTTTCTTTTTTTTTTTTTTAAAATGTAATCTCATGGCGGTGTTTTTATCGTATTGAATAATATTAGTAATGATATTTAGCCAATATCAATCAACAATTTAAATTAAATATTCTAACTTTTTAAATTTTAAATATTTTTTTTAAAAAAATATTTATGAAATTATATTTATATTTGATTTTCAAAAATTTTTATTGAGTAATATAACACATTCTATTTTTAATATTTTAAATATTCTCATTTTAGATCTAATTTATTACTAATTTATTAGTTAAAAAAATATTAATTATCTATGATTTTTTTATTATATTATATATGGTGTGTTCCTTTGTTTAAGCACACAAATAAGAAGCAATAATAGATCAAAATTTTAAAATATCTTGCCGATGCACCGAACCACGTAATAATAGCACAACATTTGTTTCTTTATAAAGAAAGACGAATGAAAAAAAAAACACCTATGCAAAATTAAAATAAGAAAAAATTATGCAAAATTTATATTAACTAATTTTTTTACATAAAAAACATTCAAATATATTTATATATCTTCTCCAGTGAAAATAAAGATTTAAAAACTTACAACAGTGAATAGTAAAAGTTTAATTTTAATACACTAATAATATAAAAATTTTACATAATTTTTCAATTAAATTCATGCATTTGAATGATTTTAAAAATAATAAATGTAAAAATTAATTACTTTTTATATGGCAACACATGATTAATTATTTATATAAAACTTTTTTACATGAAAATTAAATTCTAATAATAATTAATAGTTAAAGTATAAATGACTAATAAATCATTTCTAGTAGTATTGCCAATATTTATATCGTTTAGAAATCAAATTGATATTTTCTTTCTAAGAAAAAAATTAAATAATGTATGTGCTTATTTAAAAAATATATATATGGCGACACATTAGCTAGCACAGTGATGATATATATACATATAGTGCTTCATGATAATTTATATATTGAGATGATGAATGGAATAACAATAGTAATGATAATGGATCCAAATCTATTATCATATGTGAGGAGGAAATTACTACCATATAACATAGATGATGCTAGGTTTTCCATTATATCTCTAATTTCAACCTTCATAATCACCATACTACTATTATTTCTTCTAATTAAACTCACAATTAGAAGAACCAAATTGAAGCTACCACCATGCCCACCAAAACTCCCATTCATTGGAAACTACCATCAATTAGGAACACTTCCTCATCGCACTTTCCAATCTCTATCAAAAACCTATGGCCCTTTAATGTTGCTTCACCTTGGCCACCTTCAAGTTTTGGTGGTTTCCTCCGCGGAATTGGCAAAAGAAGTCATGCAAACAAACGATGTGGTTTTCGCTAGCCGGCCGCACCTCACCGCCGCGAGGGCCTTGCTCTATGGTTGTAAGGATGTCGCGTTCGAGTCCTATGGCGAAGCATGGAGACAGAAAAGGAAACTTTGTGTTCTTGAGTTGCTTAGTGCTAAAAGGGTTCAATTGCTCCAATTTATAAGAGAAGAGGAGGTTGAATTATTAGTTAAGAAATTACATGAATCTTGCATGAATATTAATAATAGTAGTTGTAGTAATTCTACTAATTATGTGAACCTTAGTGAGATGATAATTGCAACAACAAACAACATTGTAAGTAGGTGTTTATTTGGAAGGAAGTACTATAATCTAGAAAATAATAATAATAATAATAATAATAATAATAATAATAATAATAATTGTAGGTTTGGTGAGCTTGTGAGGAAGGTAATGAGTCAACTATTGGATTTAGGTATTGGAGATATTTTTCCTTTGATGGGTTGGGTTGATGTTCTAATAAGTGGAAGAGTTAAGAGGTATAGGGAAACTTTTGAAGTGTTGGATGCTTTCTTTGATCATGTAATTGAGGAGCATAAGATTGCAAGCAAAGAGGAGGATAATAATAATAAGAAGAAAGACTTTGTGGACATTCTTCTTCAACATCAAAAGGCTACTATGCTTGACTTTGAGCTTGGTGATGATGATCTTAAGGCACTCATATTGGTATTTAATTATTTCTCTCTATCTTATTCTCTTATGTCTACATGTAGTTATTTACATTCACCCACACACATGAAAATATTTGTTGGATAATTTTGAAAACATGAAAAAACAATTTTCAACGGTTAAATTAAATTGTATGATTTTTTTGGACGATTTTTTTAGTATGTAGTTGACCCAAAAAGGGAAGAAAGAATTTTAGTAAAAATTTCACTCCAATGATTATTATTTATCTTCTATTATTGTTTTCCAAATTCTATCATCAATCCAACAATTTTTGTTCTGACTTTTCAACATTAATATTTATTTTTTATTATTAGATATATAGTCATTTATGTTGATTTCTCGCATCATCAGTTTAAATTTTTAGGAAAAATAATTTTATGCCATATATAGTTGTTATATAATTCAATATAATTGTTTTCTAAATTCTATCATTAATCCAGAAAATTGTTTTGCTTGCTCTTTTATTTGGTTTTTTTTTTTTGTTCATTTGGGTTTTCCTATTTTATTTATATAATTTCAGGACATGTTTTTGGGAGGAAGTGACACAACTTCAACAACACTAGAATGGGCTATGACAGAGCTTATGAGAAATCCAATCAAAATGAAAAAGGCCCAAGATGAGGTAAGAAGCGTTGTTGGCATCAACAAATCAAAATTAGAAGAAAATGATATTAATAAAATGAATTACTTAAAATGTGTCATCAAAGAAACCCTAAGGTTACATCCAGCTGCTCCTCTTTTGACTCCAAGAGAAACAACATCTAAGACTAAACTCCAAGCCTATGATATTCCCCAAAAAACAATGGTTTATGTTAATGTATGGGCAATTCAAAGAGATCCTCAACTTTGGGAAAATCCTGAAGAGTTCTTACCTGAAAGATTTGAAGACAATGAGGTTAATTTCAATGGCAAATACTTTCAATTTATACCATTTGGTTCTGGAAGAAGAAAATGCCCTGGAATGACATTTGGTCTTACGTCGATTGAGTATACGCTTTCTAATCTTTTATATTGGTTTGATTGGAAGCTACCTACTCAAAGTGATGGTGTACCTGGTCATGCCCTAGATATGTCTGAGATCTTTGGCCTCACTGTCAACAAGAAAGTACCGCTTTATCTTCGACCAATATCATATTGCAACGGCGACTACTCAAATGAAAATGTTTGTGTCTGAAGATTATATCTGAAAATCGTTACATGATCTGATATGTTTGACTGATGAAAGACATACTCGTTTGAATAGCCAACTATTGTAATTTGTATGTCATATAATAAGCCTTTCCTAAACCAGGTGCAAGAACATTGAAAGTGCTCATCTTGATGCACTATATGCACCATGCATCCACTACTCTTTGTTTTAATTAAAGGTTATATTTTAAATGTTCCTTTGTATTAAGAAAAAGATCGAAATGTATTGGAATAATAATACAAGTTAAAAATAAGTTATTCTCTTTTATTGATGATAGCTGTAATTATTTTACTAATTTATTTAAATTTCATTTATTAAATTTTGGGTATGATTAAAAAAACAAAACTAATGTATGCTAACAATTATGACGAAGTGAATAATTATTTGTAAAAACAAAAAAAAATTGTATAAATATGTAAATATTTAATTGAGAACGAAAGTAATATTAATAAACAACATAAACATAGCAAAACAAATTTTTGCAATTGTTTTTCTTTTATTGCTTAGCAACAGTTTTCACGGTCACTAAAATTTTTGGTAACAGTTATAAAACTGTCGTTAATTTGAGTAGTGTTCTAGACGAAGCATCACTAAATATTTTACGGCTCCGCTATTCATACACCCTTTTGATAGACACCAATTTGACACTCGTATAAAATACGGTCATTATTATGTTAACTGCTTTTCACTTTTTATGATCCACTTATAAAAATCATTTTTTATAGGGATGTAAAAGTGGTGTTTGTGAAAAGGGTGTGTAGATAGCATTATTAAATATTTTACTAGGATTTGTAGGTATAAATTTAAAGAATAATTCTATGATAAAAAGGAGATCTGGTAAATAAAATAAAAATGTAAACATAAATTTATTTTAAAAAATTAATAAAAATTACATGGCATACTTTTTAAAATAGAGATTTAATCTTTTATAATTTAAAATCATACTTGAAATGGATACATGAGTCATCTTTCACCAACCACCATCCAGATTTATTGTCGTATTGACTCCATACATGAGTCACATGTCAAGAAGAAGAGGGTAGAGAATAATTCACAAAATAAACATTCACCATCAGCCATGACTGAGGCATAATTTTTTAATTAAACATTTTTGTTATTTTTTGTGAATATTAAACATTTTTGTTTCTATCATATAGTATATATAGTTGCTTCTCTTTAAAACATTAGGCATAATATAGTTTTGAATTAGTATTATTAGGGAAAAAAATAGAATTGTTGATGGCGACGTTGAAGGTGATACTTAATATTAACGGTTTAGGGTTTAGGGTTTAGAGTTTGTAATGAACTATCCTAAAAAATAGAAACACCAAACAAAAAATTATTTTAGCACACTAAACATGCAACATCTAAATATTTAAAAAGGTTAACCACCAAAATTAGCCACGAATTTTCAAATCGCTTACAAAAGTGTCCATCAATTTTGAAAATGATAAATGTGCTCCTTAATATTATTAAAACGTGACAAATCAACTCAGAAGTCATCAAACTTTATAGTTAATGTTTTATTGACTTTTTAAAATTTGAATTAATTTGTCACGTTTTAATAATATTGAAGGACAAATTTATCATTTTCAAAATTTATGGGCAGTTTTGTCATCGATTTAAAAATTCGAAGACAATTTTAATGGTTAACTCTATTTAAAACTTAAAACATGTAATTTTTTTAATTAATTTTTAAATTAATAATTTAAATCACTAACTGACTTATTAAATATAGAGAATATTGTTTTTAATATATATATGCGCCCATGATTTCTTTGTTTCTTTAATTTACTGGCCCACTAAAATTTTTAAATAGTGATAATTGATCAAATTTATGACTCCCTTTCATTTTTTTAAACAATGCCTTCGTTTTTTTAAACAAAGGTATTTTATTTTTGAGAAAATTTAGAAAACCCATAGTTTATTAGTGAGCAATGCTAGGTGTATACCAAAATCAGCCACTAGTGTATAATACGGATTGAAATACTAAATATACATTAAAAATGAGTCAAACTACATATGTATTTTGTATTTTAATGCGTATTATGGTTGATTTGGTGACTGATTTTGGTGTGCAAATAGAATTATTCTTTATTAGTCAATAACTGGTCCATAGGCTTTTTCCTTATTTTCTCTTTCCTCTTTTATCACACATTGTTTCCCTAATTACACTTATTGGCTCCCTATGGGCTCCCTAGCATTACTCTTTATTTTTTAACTTAGAAAAAATTATCCACAAAAATTCGAACGCTGATAAAATTACACATAAATAAAAGAAAAAATTTTTGTTCATGTAAGATGAATTGTCAAAATTATCCAAACATCAGCAATTAATATGACATTTTGAATAATTTTGACATTTCATTTGAACAATTTTGACAAATGAAGCACATTTTCATACGTAGAAACTTATTTTCCTTCGTTTATGAATAATTTTGTCAGAATATTTTGCGAATAATTTTGATATTTTTCTCTATTTTTTCAAGAATATCAATTATTCAATTAGCCATTATATATTTTGGTAAATTTACACATTTATTTGCATATTCTTTTAACAAAACAATCAATAGTATAATAAATGAATAATAATATATCAAATTACAATAAACGAATAATAATAAAATCAAATTTGTTTTGAGTAGTATAAAAATTTTAGACAAAATATTTAATTTGAAGGCTTAATAATTATTCATTTCCTAATTACTTTCCTAACTTCTAAATAAAGAAAATTTTGATTTTTTTTTTAAAAAAAGATTTATGTTTTTAAAATATAATATTTATAGCTATAGTTTTACTCTTTTAAGTATTAAAATGATAATTAAATGATGAATTACAACTCCTTATCAATAATCTAATCCTGACGTTTATCTTTAATAACACATTTATTTCAACATCTTGAGCATTATATTAATTAAGAGATCTGAGTCTTTTGAAAAGCACCACTGCTTTCATAATTGCATGAACACACAAAAATAACATTACAGTAATGGCACTTGTTCTATCAGTTCTAGAGAAATTGCAACTTAAACCGCCACATTCAACCCTATCTACCTCATGTTTCATAATCATAACCATTTTATGTATTATTCTTAAGTTCACAAGAAGAAACAAGTTGAACAACCTTCCACCATCACCACCAAAGCTACCAATAATTGGAAACCTTCATCAACTTGGAACACTTCCACACCAATCCTTAAAATCACTTTCAAACAAATATGGCCCTCTTTTGTTACTTCAGTTAGGGCAAAATCAAGCCCTAGTTGTCTCTTCAGCAGAACTTGTTGAAGAAATAGCAAAATCACATGATGTTGCTTTCTCCAATAGAGCAAACACTAAAGCTGCAAAGGTGTTCTTCTATCAATGTAAGGAGATTGGTTTTGCACCATATGGAGAGGAATGGAGACAGAAAAGGAAATTTTGTGCTCTTGAGCTTTTAAGCACAAATAGAGTAAGAATTATTATATTTAATTTACGTATTGTATTTGTTAAAGATATAATTATTCATATTTCTTTCTATTAATTTAAATTTTTGAGAAAAATGATTTCATACATAATATCAAAGTTTTTTTTATGATCAAAAGGTGTCGATTTAGAATCTTTCTTAAAATTTTTTTTAACATAAGA
Source organism: Stylosanthes scabra (assembly GCA_036250425.1). Classification (NCBI taxonomy): domain Eukaryota; kingdom Viridiplantae; phylum Streptophyta; class Magnoliopsida; order Fabales; family Fabaceae; genus Stylosanthes; species Stylosanthes scabra. Next base: position 74,995 of record JASCZI010241752.1, read on the forward strand.
TAAATAAAAAGAAAAAAAATTTATAAAAAATTTACACAAATCTAAAAAAAAGGCTCTTGTGCGAAAAAATGTACGTTAGAAATATATAAATTAACATTTTTTTATTAATTTAATTTTTTTCAAAAATAATTTTAATGATAGTATTATATTGTACAATAATTCTATACATGTATCTATTTTGCTAACCAAGTCTAATCAAGTTATTTATTTCTAGTACAAATAAAAGACCATTTTTATATAAAATAAAAGATTATTTATGTGTTATTTTTTTATACTATTTAATATCGAAATTATTTTTTATTTGGTATAGAAATTAATGACTTGATTAAATTTAGTTGGTCAAAATAAGTGTACATATAGCATTACCGTATATATTCAATATTTATATTTATATTTGTATTTGTCGAACATAGGTAAAGTCCTTTCAACCCATTAGAGAAAATGAAGTATCAATGTTAATTAACTCCATACATGAAGCTTGTGCAAAAGGGTCATCAGTGAACCTATCTAAGATGATTGTTGCAACCTCAAACAACATAGCTTGTAGGTGCATTTTTGGGCTAAGGTTTGAAACAATAAGTGATGATGATGATGATGGTAGAAAAAGCCTTGGTGAGGTTGCAAGGAAAATGCTGACACAATTATCAAAACTTGGGGTTGGAGATTTGTTCCCTTCATTGGATTGGGTTGATGTTCTTACAGGTTTCATGTCAAGATTAAAGGTTACTTTTGCTGAATTAGATGCTTTCTTAGAAGAGGTTATTGAAGAGCATAAGAGAAAGAAGAGAAACAACAATGATAATAATAATAGTAAAGATTTTGTTGATATACTTCTTGAACTTCAAGAGAAGGACATGCTTGAGTTTGAGCTCACAAGAGATACCATGAAAGCACTCCTCTTGGTTTGGTTTCAATTCTCTCTTTCTTTCTTTTTTTTTTTTAAAAAAATTCTTAAACAATATATATCCCTTTATATATTTGAAGAGTAAATATTATTTGTTTATAAATATATAGAATATTGGCAATAATTCTATATATGACTTTGACATAATACAATGATCCTCCTTTAGAAATTATTTAACATTCTAATTGCCTTTTTCCTAAATAAGTTATCATTTTTCTTCCAGAACAACAATTAAGCATAACATATTACTAAGGGAAAATGTACATTTTTAAGAATTTATTTCCAACGGTCACTATTAAGTAGTGTATTAACTTTACTTTTTTTTTTTAAAAAAAGGGTAGTGTTGGCATTTAATAATTTTAAAAATTAAAGAAGTCTTACAATTAGCAAAAAAAATTATAAAAAACGTTGCACCACACTTATTTTCCTATTAATATAGTTATTTAAAAAAAAAGGCAAATTTCTCTACAGAGTTAATTGATTGTGACTATTTTTATGATATTTTATTACTACTAGAAATTATTTACTGCTTTAAATAAAATGTAAATATTTATTTCAAGAGTGAAAATTATTATTATTATTATTATTATTATTATTATTATTATTGTTGTTGTTGTTGTTGTTGTTGTTGTTGTTGTTAATAAAATTATGCATCTTCCATAATTGTAGGATATGTTTGTTGCTGGAAGTGACACTGTTTCAGCAACTACTGAATGGGCCTTTTCAGAGCTTGTTAACCATCCAAAGACCATGAAGAAAGTCCAAGAAGAGATAAGAAGAATTGTGGGTGAAAAATCCATGGTAGAAGAAAATGACCTAAATCAAATGAACAACATGAAGTGTGTAATCAAAGAAACCCTAAGATTACACCCACCTGGTCCACTTTTGATTCCAAGAGAAACAGCAAATAGTGTGAAGATAAAAGGGTACCATATTCCTGAAAATGTAACCGTTTATATAAATGAATATGCAATTCATAGAGACCCTAAATTATGGGAAAATGCTGAAGAATTTATACCTGAAAGATTTGAAGGTAATAATAATAATCAACAAATTGATTATAAGGTAATAGATTTTAAATATATTCCATTTGGTATTGGGAGAAGGGGTTGTCCTGGAGTTTCATTTGGGATTACTTCTCTTGAATATTTGATGGCAAATCTTCTCTATTGGTTTGATTGGAAGGTTCCAAATAATAATAATAATGATAGTGGTGCATTGATGATAGATATGAATGAGAGGAGTGGGTTGACTATCTCCAAGAAAAAACCACTTTATTTGGAGCCAATGCCTTACTTCTCTAAGGAGTGAAAAGGAGTAAAGGACTTCAATAAGTGTGTCTATGATAATGTCGCGAATTTGATGGCGATGCTGAAGGGATGTATTGTGAAAGTATTTTCTTGAAATAGTGATTTAATTTAGTTTTTTGTTTGTATTTATCTTTCTTAGCTTATTTGGTAACATGAAATTTTATGTTGTTTCTTATTGTGCTGTGAGTTCTACTTTTAATAATAAAACTTTTGATATTATTATAGTATTTTCTAATGATGGAATTATATATATCAAAATAATTTATATAACAATAAAAAATAACAAATATAATTTTAAAAAGATAATAATGATCCAAAATAGTCACTAAATATAGAAAGAATTGTCACAGAAATGAGTTATTTAGTGACAGTTAACTATTTAAAACAGTCATCAAATATAAGGAAAAAAACTGTCACAAGTATCGAAATATTTGTGACTGTTACAAATTATCGCAATTCGTAACAGTTCAAATAATCCCTAAGTAAAGGGAAAAACAGTTACATGAATTAATGACTTAGTGACGATTTTAAATTGAACCGTCGCAAAACAAAACATAAAAACTTAGTGACGGTTTTACACTTCCAAAATTGTCATTAACAGTTTAGCGACAGTTCATTTCAATAATTGTTAAAATCATCACTAAGTTACCTCGCGACCCCAAAATAATGACTATTTTATAATAGTCGCGAAAATAGTTAACGATGGTTATAACTGTCGCTATGCAGTAAAAAAAATTGTCGTGAAAATACTATTTTGTTGTTGTGGAACCTCTCTCTCTTCTAGTCGAGAGCTTATATCAATTATAAAAAAGTTGTAAAGTTTAACTTATTATTATTATTATTCACTCTAAGAAAATGGTGAATTTGAAATGTAGCCATAAGTTTTTTGGGGTGTATGTATATATTTGAGTAAATCACTAACAACGTCCTCGAAGTTTTTAAAAATTCACAAAATATTCTTAATTTTATTAATGAATAAAATAACTTTTTAATTATTTAAAAATATGACAAAAATATTAAATTAAGATTATTTTTTGCATTGTCAAGTTTATCGCGTAATAAAAATATATTTTTATCATATACATTTTTTTAATATAATTGAGTGATATTTTTATTGTTAATAAAATTGAGAACTATTTTTATCGATTCTAATAAACTTTAAGGACAATAATACTGGTGATTTGGTTTTACACAGGTTGCTTAAACTCGAAGAAACATAGTTTGAGTTGTTTTTTTTTCCACTGTAGTCAACTTTATTTGAAGTATATTTTTTTGTTATAGTGTTATTTCTCTAAAAAAAATATAAGCTAATAAAAAGAGCCACGTGAATGATTATATATAGTATGTCCCCTCACGCAATAATGGAAACACTCAAAAGGGAAAAACTAATATAGTTAAAGAAAAGAAAGGGAAAAGAATTTGATGGCGTTGCCTATAATGACTTTTGTATTATTTTTACCCCAATTATTATTGTAAAAAATAACAAACTAATTGAAACATGATCTTCAACGTAGACTTTTCTTATACCGTAATATTACATATATTAATTTTACACATCCATACACACCATTTAGTAACGCGCAAAAATGTAAGTTTTAGCACGAAAAAATTTCTATTTCTGTACTAACTATAATTTTTTGTATTACTAAATGGTATGTATAGATGTGTACAATGGTACATATAAATTAATTTTTTTTATAAATTACTTTATAAAATCCCCATGAATGTAACACGAGTTTCTCAACCTTTTCTGATAATTTTTTATTAACAAACACATTATTTAAATCTAATTTAGACTTAACTTTAATAATGTTTTAATTCATAGATCATAATTTTAATTTTTTTAATTATTGTGTAACTCTTAAAAATCTTATTATGAATATTATTTGCATAAATTTATAATATTAATTTAAATATTATAATTTTCGTTTAATGGCCGCTTATGATATTATTTAGATTGATCATTAGTAAACTTTTACTATTTCTTCATATTATATATTATCTAATTCTGCGTGCCATGATATACATAATAATACGGCGAAAGTTTTGTCGTGAAAAACTAGTAGACAAATGTGAAGATTAGCAGTTAATCTTAGATGTCTTTATAATGAATAAAAAAAGAGTAATGCTAGGGAGTCAACGTTAAGGAGCCCATAGGGAGTCCATGAATATAATTAAGAAAATAATGGATGGTAAAAGAGAAAAGAGAAAATAAGGAAAATTGATATTGGCTCTCTATGAGCTCCCTAACGTTGGCTCCCAAGACTTTCTTTTTAAAAAAATAATACTAGATATATCATTGTATACATCTATACATATCATTTAATATTTATATTTTCTGTGTTATTAAATAATGTACAGGCCAGGTATGTATAATAGTACACATAAATTTATTCAATAAAAAATAGTAAATAAAAAAAAGAAAAGGAAGCTATGGCATTGGTGGTGGTGGAAAAGGATTCGTATCTAACCAATTTGTCCATTTGTATGTAATTGTATCAAATATTTTTCGCGTTTTAGAATAAATTAAATAACCAATTTTTGTTTCTTAATCAAAATTAAGGATGACAATACACGCACAAATTTTGTTATTAATTCATTTTAACTTATTATTATTATTATTATTATTATTATATCATGGCAGAATTAAGTTCAAAAGAAGAAACAACAAATTCAATAACCTTCCACCATCTCCACCAAATCTACCATTAATTGGAAACCTTCACCAACTTGGAACACTTTCCATGTCAAAAAAAAAAAAAAAAAAACTTGGAACACTTCCACACCAATCCTTCAAATCACTTTCAGATCAATATTAACCTCTTTTGTTGCTTCAATTAGGGCAAACTCAAATCCTAGTTGTCTCATCAGCAGAACTTGTTGAAGAAATAGTAAAATCACATGATGTTGCTTTCTCCAATAGAGTAAATTCTAGGATTCATGCTATGATGAAGAGGACAATGATGAAGAAATGAAGATTTCTTTTGATGAATAGTTGGATTTCAATCATGTAAAATATTTTATTTTTTTTTACTAATTTTTAAAACAAAAGTAGTAGTCCAAATACTAAAGCCGAAAAGATTTTCTTCTATCAATGCATGTTGCTTTTTCTTTTTTTTTGTAGAAGGGTATCCTAGGCCCGACAGGGGCTTGATGGCCATATCATTTTCTGCATACATGCCGCCACCAAGGTTCGAATTTGAGACTAAACACTTAAGCAATCCAAGCTACTTACCACTTATGCTAGGGGATGTGGCTATCAATGCATGTTGCTTTTATTATTTCTTTATATTATATATTATCAGGCCCAGTAGCACTCACATTGGCAGGCCCACTTCCACTTCAACTAGCAGGCCCGAACTAACTTTTATTATTTCTTTATATTATATATTATCTAATTCTGCAATGATATAATAATATGGCGAAACTTTTGTCGTGAAAAAGTAGTAGACAAATTAAACGTGATGAGAAGTTAATTAATAATTGATGTATTTTTAATGAATAAAAAAGTAGTAAATAGCAAAAGAAGAGGATTCGTATCCAACCAATTTGTCCATATGTATGTAATTGTATCAAACATTTTTCGCGTTTTAGAATAAATAACGAATTTTTGTTTAACAAATAAGTTTTTAATAATCAAAATCAATGATGACATTATTATACATGCAAGTTTTTTTATCAACTAATAAATTTAATTGAATATGTTTATATATATATATATATATATATATATATAATGTCTCTTTTTTCTTATTTTCTCTCTTTTTTAACTAATGCAACCACATAATTTTTGTTACATTAAAATCAACTTGTTTGAAATTGATTGAAAAAATATTATACAATTCTAAATTTTATTAGAAAAATGTTTGATAGCCATATATTAGATTTTATATGTGTATAATTATAGATATTATATATATAAATTATATATAAATTAAATAAGATAACTTTAAATTATGTTTGTCTAATATTATTAGTTACGATAAGGAGTTATCTGTCTTCTCTTCTAACGATAAGAGACTTTTTATAAATATTTAATTTTGATTAAAAATTTATATATCATTTATGTGAAATAGTTAGACATATTTATCTTTTATTTTTATTTTTTACAATTATAATTAATATTCATGGTCTATTTTTTTGGACTAAAAATTTAGATTTTTTATTATTTTGTGAAATTATATAAATCCTCAACCAAATTAATTTATAAGCCGTCACCAAAAAAAAAATTTATAAGCCTTTTACCATTGAAAGGGACAGACTCAAATCCATTTGTACATTGTCTAAACAAGGAAACCTATGTGTCTCAAGAAAAAACAGGGAAATTATTTTTAATATGGGTGAGTAAAGTGAGTTTACCATGTTACAATTCAAAATTTGTGTTTTCCCTTAATATGGCCATGTAGTAAATGGTTTAGGAATTCGTGTTTGACGAATTGAATGAATCTAAACATGACACATTGTTGCAGTGTGGATGGTGGAGATAAGCCGTTGTTGCAAATCCAACGGCATAGATTAATTTTTTTTTAAAAAAGATTAAAGGGTAATCCGTCATTGATGGATTCTATGTTTTTTTTAAAAGAAAATAAATTAAATACACGGCCCAGATGAAGTGGCATTAGGCTCCACATTTTGGTATATCAAATTCTTAAGCTCTTCAAATGATACCATAGGAGGAACAACAAAAAACATGGATTATTACACATAAATATTATATCATCCGACGTATGAGATACAATATGTCCATCATAATACACCTTCAAATAAACTGCCCATCTCCTTTCTAATTTAAATTAATTAGACCTTTCAGTTTTGTTAATTAGACCTTTATCTTATCGGCTACTAATTTTTTTTGTAGCTATATTTGTTTAGTAATTCCAATTGCAATATTACACACAGAAAAAATAATTTATTTAGCTTACCAAAAAAATATTTATAAAATAAAAAAAATTTTAATTTTAATTTTATCTTAATCTTAATTATTTTATCTTATTTTAATTTTACGTTAATTTTATCTTAATTTTATCTTAATATTAATTTTAATCTTATCTTAATCTTAATAGTATAATTGCTAATGTGGTGGCTAGAGAGTGAATATAGGGAGCCAAATGCTTAGGTGTCGTTATTAGAAAACTTGTGTTTTCAATTCTTTTTAATTTAAAAAATTAATTTAATTTAAATTTTAATTGTTATTTTTGTCCTTATCTCTAACTTTCTAACTGAAATATTTATTCTTTTTATGATTATTATTTTAAAAAATTTAAATTTTTTTTTTATCATTATTACTTTAAAGAGTTTGTTAATGGTAATTAAAGTAATTTTAATTTGAATTTGAAATTTAAAATTGTAAACATAATGAATTTTTATATATTTTTAATTAATTTAAAATTCAATTAGAATTTATTTTTTAATTGTAATGTTTCACTAAAACAATTTTAATGTGAATTTAAAATTTAAAATTGATTCAAATAATATGCTTACGATTGTAAAAATAAATTTAAAACAATTAATTCATATGTTTAAAA
>JASCZI010241752.1:82810-117976 GCA_036250425.1 Stylosanthes scabra
GATTGTACTGAAAATTTAAAAACAATTGATTCCAACAATTTTAATAAGAATTTCAAATTGATTCAAACAATGTAAATTTGAATATTACAAATATTATAAAAATTTATAAAATTGTATTTCGGTCAATAACACTAATAATTAGTATTCTATTAGAGGATTAAATGCTTAGGTGTCGTCATTAGAATTTTTATTTATTATATTTAAATTGTATTTTTTTCCAACAATGCGTCACACACGCACTGTGGTTATCATTTTTTTATTTTTTTTTAATCCAATGCGTCAATAACGTATTCTTTGTTATTTTTTTACAAAAAAAATGAATCCGTCGCTAACGGATTATGGATTGCCTTGAGTATGCGTCATTGACGGATTGTTGTTCCCCTTGTCAGACCCATATACAGCAAAAACACTAACATGCAATCATATTATGATACAACTCACACTTTTCACCCATATTCAAAATATTGTGATACAACTCACACTTTTCACCCATGCTCAAGAGTCATATTGTGATACAACTCACACTTTGTTTTGAATTTTTATAATAAAAAATTATTTATCTTTTATTATTTTTTTAAGCAGCGATAAAGCTTAAAGCGGCTATTTTATTCAAATACACTTTTTGAAAATTTATTCGTCAAATACTCCTGTTTTCAAACAATTGACGCAGCTACCTCTGTTTGGCAACGGTGCCAGCATTTTTCAATAAAGAGACGCCTTTCGCAAAGTCGTTTCCACCCTGAATGCGCGTTTGCTAATGGCGTCATCTCATATGGATGCGCTAGCCGCTTTCACGCCTCCATGTAGATTCCGCTAAACGCAAAGGCGCCTTCGAGTGCCACCGTGACTAAACAGGGGTAGCTGCGTTAATTGTTTGAAAACATGAGTATATGAGGATTGAGTTTTCAAAACAAAAGTAATTGATTAAAATAGCCATGATAATAGTGTTAAAAAAAATCTCTGATAATTGATCTCATAACCCAATACTACCGAATGTTGAAATTTTCAATCATGACTCTTGAGCATTATATATTAATTCAAGAGAACCCAAGCTTTTCAAAGTACATAAATTGCATTGTTGTAGACAAAAAAAAAAAGATGGCAGTTGTTCATGAATCAATTCAGGAGAAATTGCAACATGAACCGCATTCAACAACCCTCTCTGCCTTATGTTTCATAATCATAACCATTTTGTGTATTCTTAAATTGACAAGAAGAAACAAGTCCAATAACCTTCCACCATCTCCACCAAAGCTACCATTGATTGGAAACCTTCATCAATTAGGAACACTTCCACACCAATCCTTAAAAGCACTTTCAAACAAATATGGACCTCTTTTTTTGCTTCAGTTAGGGCAAACTCAAGCCCTAGTTGTCTCTTCAGCAGAACTTGTTGAAGAAATAGCAAAATCACATGATGTTGCTTTCTCCAATAGAATAAACACTAAAGCTATAAAGATTTTCTTCTATCAATGCAAGGAGATTGGTTTTGCACCCTATGGAGAAGACTGGAGAAAGAAAAGAAAGTTGTGTCTTCTTGAACTTCTAAACACAAATAGGGTATGAATTATAATGCATAAATACTATGTTTTTATCTTCTTAATACTTATAATTCATTTATTTTTTTTTGGATGATGTTCTTCTTCTTCTTTTTCTTTCACAAATTGCAACTAAGGGTGGTATCCAACCCTACTCAATGTGGGTGGAGTTAAATAGTGTGGATTGAATTGATTGTGGGTCCAATATGTAGTATTTAGATTTAGGTCTAACCTGATTCAACCAATTCACACTTTATATATTATATATTCGATAATACTATATGTACCATCGTATACATCATTTAGCAACATAGAAAAATGTAAATTTTTGTATTAATATTTATATTTTTTCGTGTTGCTGAATGATGTGTATGTACATGTGTGTACAATGATATACATAGATTAATTTTTATATATTATCGCATATTATAAAATTTATATATAATATAGATTTAGACAAGTATCTTTAAATTTATATAAACTCCCTTAATCACGGAGCCAACAATTTCAATTGATATTACAACACATTTATTTTTATAAAAGTTGATTGATGTATGATAGGATTGAATATTATATTAATACAAGAGTAAAGGGAAAAAGGAACAAAGAAAAGAGTAAAGCAGAGAAATTGTATTCACTGAAAAGTAAAGTTACACAAGGTTAGTGAAGCCTTACAGTATTTATACTAAGCTAAACTAACTAACATAACAACTTCGAACTAATTAAACAGAATAGTAATACAACTAACTTACCCTAATATAATTAACAAATAACTATATATTGTTCGGGTAGGGTCGGGTGCCTATAGGTTTAGAGCGAGTAAGGTTGAGATTGAGGCGGTTTCAAATTAAACGCGCAAGTAGAAGAGGGTTGAATTTTAATAAATTTTTAGATCATGTAGAGTTAGAGTTGAGCCTAATAAACCATCCCTATTCTATCTTCCCATTAACATCCCTAATTTGCACTAACTTACTACTATTTATAATCATGGCTATTTCAAACTCAAAGTCCTATCAGAATTTATATGTCAAATAACAAATTGTAAATTTAAAGCACAAATTGTGACATCCTAGAACTATTATTTAGACACAAACTTTTTTGTCAAATTCTTAAGTCTTTAACAAATTTTAATTATCAAATCAAATTCCAAATTTTTATTTCTTTTGATAAATCAGTCCGATCTCTATATTATATTGGGTAAAAGATAAATATATCCCTAATTTTTTTAAAATTGGACAAAAATACCCTCCACTTTGCCGAAATACATACATGCCCCTAACCTTCGAGAAAAGTGGACAATACTACCCCTCTGATGGCCTTACCCATGTGTGATCGTTTTGAAGACGTGTGATGTAGTTGTCAACGGCGTCTATCTGGCTGTAACGGAGCCACGCTCTACAGATCATGTCCATAATTGACATTAAACAGCAAAACGAAAGTCGATTCCTTTAGAGGAATGAAACCCTAATTTCGAAGGGTTCATGTATAAGAGGAGTAACGGCTTCATTTTGCTGTCTAATGTTCGTTATAGGTTTGGTCTTTAACAAGTGGCTCTGTTACGGTCAGCTAGGCGCCATTGACTAACCACATCACACACCTTCATAACAATCACACATGGGTTAGACCATCAGAGGGATAGTATTGTTTACTTTTTTTAAAGGTTGGGGGCATGTGTGTATTTCGACAAAGTGGAGAGTATTTTTATCCAATTTTAAAAAAGTCGAGGATATATTTGTCTTTTACCTTATTATATTATTTGTCTGTCTAAAACAATAATTGATGCAATAATTTTAAAATTTTTTACTATCTATTATATCTTTATTAAATAAAAATTTGGATTAATTTTCCTATATAAGTAAAAAGTTAGAAACTAATCTAGTAATTAAAATTTGTTGTAAAATAAAGTATCCAACTAAAACTTTTTTAGGTACTGATTTGATTTGAAGTATTATTAAAAACCTAAATTGAATATTAGTCTTTAAAATCAATCTACGTGCATACAACTCCATACATCCGTTATTTTCTTCTTCTATATTGATTTTTTTATTAAGGTATATTATTTTTGTGTTCTACGTAACTGTTTTTATGCTATTATATATATTTTCATGTATTTTGTGAATTTTTCTATACTAATATTTATATTTTTTAATATAGGTAAAGTCATTTCAGCCAATAAGAGAAGATGAAGCATCAATGATGGTCAGCACCATATGTGAAGCTTGTGCAAAAGGGTCCATTGTGTACCTATCTAAGATGATCATTAAAACCACAAACAACATAGCTTCAAGGTGCATTTTTGGGAGAAGTTTTGAAACAAGTGATGGTAGTGATGATGATGGTAGAAAAACCATTGGAGAAGTAGTGAGGAAGATGACATCACAATCAACAACACTTGGGGTTGGAGACTTGTTCCCTTCATTGGATTGGGTTGATGTTCTTACCGGTTTCAACTCAAGATTGAAGGCTACTTATGTTGAATTAGATTCCATTTTGGAAGAGGTTATTGAAGAGCACAAGAGAAAGAAAAGGAACAAGAATATGAATGATAAAGATTTTGTTGATATATTTCTTGAACTTCAAGAGAGGGACATGCTTGAGTTTCAGCTCACCGGAGATACCATGAAAGGAATCCTCATGGTTTGATTTCAATAATTTCCTCTTACTTTACCATATCACTTAAAGTTGAGAGTAAATTACTTTTTTTCAAAGTACATTAATATTTAATAGTGTATTGTTTTTGCATAATTAAAAATAACTAATCTCTACTATTAGTTCAAAATTATTTAAGCACATGGATTTAATTAAGTTATTATATAAATATTTTTACAAATAAAATTGTTAAAAATATTTGTTTAACTAATTTCTCTAGTACCCAATCCTACTCATGAGTTCCTTAGGGTATGATTTTTATATCTTTCTCTTTATTTTTGTCATATTCTTACATGAATTTAATTGTTTTACATCTTAATAAAAAGATAAAAATTTAATTTTATCCTAGTTATTTTTAATTTGGATGACGCGACATTTATTTATATGAAAATTCCAAACGGTCACGACTGATTTCGAGTTTCATAATTATTAAGAATGAAGTCGTCCAAATTAAAAATAAAAAGGGACTCAATTAGGTGTTTTATCCAAAATAAAATTATTCATCATACTAACTGGTTCACTCCTCCAAATTAAATTGTACTAAACTTTTGGACATATATGCTATATAATAATTATATGATTCATGTAAAATCCAAATTTGTAGGACATGTTTGTGGGAGGAAGTGACAGTGTTTCAACAGCAATTGAATGGGCTTTTGCTGAGCTTGCAAAGAACCCAAAGTACATGAAGAAAGCTCAAGAAGAGGTGAGAAGAATTGTGGATGGAAAATTCAAAATAGAAGAAAATCATCTAAACCAAATGAACTACATGAAGTGTGTAATCAAAGAAACCCTAAGATTACATCCACCAGTTCCCCTTTTGATGCGTATAAAAACATCAACTAATATGAAAATCAATGGCTACAACATTCCCAACAAAACAACAATGTATGTGAATTCATATGCAATTCATAGGGACCCTAAATTATGGGACAATGCTGAAGAGTTTATTCCTGAAAGATTTGAAGATAATAACAATAATCAACAAGTTGATTATAAAGCAATAGATTTTCAGTTAATCCCATTTGGTTTTGGAAGAAGAGGGTGTCCTGGAATTTCATTTGGGATTGCATCTGTTGAATATTTGATGGCTAATCTTTTATATTGGTTTGATTGGAAGGTGCCTAATAATAATAGTAATGGAAATGATGATGATGATGATGTAGAAATGGATATGAGTGAGATGAGTGGAATGACAGTCACCAAGAAAGAACCACTTTATCTTAAGCCAACACTTTACTCATTTGTTTCTAAGTGTTGATATTTTGTGTGGTGTTATTGTTTTTTTTTTTTCAAGTTCATTTATGTTGTACTTTTTTCGGTTTTAAGTAAGGGTTGGCATAAATAAATGTTATGTTTTTGAACAATCAATGTATTTAAGAATGTAGTTTATGTTCTTGTGATAAGTACACACTACTTGCTGAATATCTAGGAAAAGTGATTTTAGAACGAAATATGCTTATAATAATAACAACAATGGTTTTTTTTTTTTTTCCTAAAAGTTTAAACTAATTGAAAAAAATATATAAATAGTCATATCTCTATCAAAGTTAATATAATTTTTTGTTGGGATATATTTACCTTATATTTGAACTCACATTGATCAATTCTTTATTTACTCCTAGCATCTCCTTTTAAAAGTACAAAACACTTTAATAATTTCCTATAATTTCATCAAACTTTTAATTATATTTTTATATTTTTTTCTTCAAATTAGATTCCCCCAGAGTTACACCGTAATAAATTTTGTAATTAATTATTCTCTATCATAACAAAAAATTAAATATAATAAAATATTTTATCATAAAAAAAATTGAGTATACCCTTTTTTTATGGCACAAGTCCTAAATAAATATATTCTCATATAACGAAATATTTTATTATATTTAATGTTTTTATTATGATAGGGACTTAATTATAAAATCTACTTAAAAATCACATAATTAACTTAATATCAAACTAAATATACATAAAACCAATATCAGATATTAAGATATACCCTGATAATCAGGAAATAAAAAATTTTATACATTTAAAATTAAAAAAGTTAAATATTCAAAATTTTAAAACTATTCATATAATTCTATATTGATTGATCACTAACTAACTTTAATCTAATTCTGCAATGATATAATAATACAGGGAAACTTTTGTCGTGAAAAAGTAGTAGTAGACAAATTAAACGTGATGAGTAGGTTTTTTCTTTTTTATGTCTAATCATGATGAGTAGTTAATCATTGATGTCTTTTTAATGAATAAAAAAGTAGTAAATAGGAAAATAAGAGGATTCGTATCCAACCAACCAATTTGTCCATATGCATGTAATAATTGTATCAAACATTTTTTGCGTTATAGAATAAATAACCAATCTCTTTTAACACATAAATAGTTCTTAATAAAAATCAATATAATGTAGATATTATATATACAAGTTTTTTTTATCAATTCAATTCAACTGCGTTTTTTTTTCCTTTCATATGTCTTTTTTTTTTCCTTCTGATTTTTCCTTTTTTTTTTTTTAAACTTATGCAAGTACATAGCTTTTATTGAATTGAAACCAATTTGATTGAATATGATAGAAAAAAATATTTAACATTTGTCAATTTTATTTGAAACGATTTGATAGATATATATTAGATGTTATAAGTGTATAATTATAATATTACCTATATAAAATAATAGATATTAAGTTAAATAAAATAAATTTTATTAATTAATACAAAGAATTATCCGTCTTGTCTTCTTTTCTAGTGATCAATAGAGACTTTTAATTCAAAATTTATATATTTTTACGAAAATAGTTAGAGATATATTTATCTTTTATTTTTATTTTTTATAATTATTATTATTTCATGGCCTATTTTTTGGGACTAAAATTATTTAGATATTTTTATTATTTTTTGTGAAATTATATAAATATTTAAACAAATTAATATATAAGTCTTTTACCATTGAAAGCGTGAGACTAAAATCCATTTGTACATTGTATAATAAAGGAAACCTATATGTGTCAATAAAAAAAACTTATTTACCTTTTTATATTTATTTTTTTTAGCAGTGATAGTTGATCTTATAGTTCCCAATACTACCGAAAGTTAAATTCATCAATCTTGACTCTTGAGTATTATAAATTAATTCAAGATATCCCAAGCTTTTCAAAGTACACAGCTTGCTTTGTTATAAACAAATACAAAAAAAAAAATGGCACTTGTTCATGGATTAATTCAGGAAAAATTGCAACATCAACCACATTCAATAACCCTCTCTGCCTTATGTTTCATAATCATAACCATTTTGTGTTTTCTTAAGTTCACAAGAAGAAACAAGTTCAATAACCTTCCACCATCTCCACCAAAGTTACCAATAATTGGAAACCTTCATCAATTCGGAAAACTTCCACACCAATCCCTAAAAGCACTTTCAAACAAATATGGACCTCTTTTTTTGGTTCAGTTAGGGCAAATCCAAACCCTAGTTGTCTCTTCAGCAGAACTTGTTGAAGAAATAACAAAATCACATGATGTTGCTTTCTCCAATAGAGCAAACACTAAAGCTACAAAGGTTTTCTTCTATCAAGGCAAGGAGATTGGTTTTGAACCCTATGGAAAGGAATGGAGAAAGAAAAGGAAGTTATGTATTCTTGAACTTCTAAGTACAAATAGGGTATGAACTATCCAACCTTATTGATTTAAATATTTGAAATGCTTATAATTCATTTAATTTTTAGGGTTTTTTTCGGTACAAATTACTTTCTTTTCTTTTTCTCAAAAATCCAGGGTGGTAGAACTATCTAACCTAATCCATCGCGGGTAGAGTTGAGTGTGGATTGGGTTAATTGTAGGTCGAATATATAAAGGCCGATATTAATTCAACCGATCCACACCTTTTATATATTATTGCTTGCATCTTATAAAATTTATAGTCTATATTTAAACAAGTATCTTTGAATTTTTATAAAACTTCCTAACCTAAGTTTCAATTGATATTATAACATATTTGTTTTTATAAAAGTTGATTGATGTATGATACGATTGAATATTATGATTTTTAAAAAAATTATATATTTTTTGGGCAGAGATGAATACTCGCATGTTTAGAGTAGAATAGAGTAGAATTTTGTGTTTATTAAATAAACATTTTGATTGATTTATCTATATAAATAAAAGGTTAGGAACTAAGTATGTATTAGAATTGAGATTAGATGGGTTAATTCAACCCCAAAAGCTAGCTCCTGGGGTGAGGAATGCCTCACACTTATATTCACTCAAGAGTCCATATCCATCGTAGATGTGAGACTTGTAATACTAAGTAATTTAATAACTAAAATTTGTTGCAAAATAAGGTATCCAACTAAAAGTTTTTTAAGGACTGAATTTGATTTGAAGTATGTATTATTCAAAAACCTAAATTCAATATTAGTCTTTATATTTTTTTTTTCAATATAGGTAAGGTCATTTCAGCCAATAAGAGAAGATGAAGCATCAATGATAGTCAACACCATATGTGAAGCTTGTGCAAAAGGGTCCATTGTGAACCTATCTAAGATGATCATTACAACCTCAAACAACATAACTTCAAGGTGCATTTTTGGGAGAAGTTTTGATACAAGTGATGGTGGTGATGGTAGAAAATCCATTGGAGAAGTAGTGAGGAAGATGACTATACAATTAACAACACTTGGGATTGGAGACTTGTTCCCTTCATTGGATTGGGTTGATGTTCTTACCGGTTTCAACTCAAGATTGAAGGCTACTTTTACCGAACTAGATTCAGTTTTGGAAGAGGTTATTGAAGAGCACAAGAGAAAGAAAAGAAACAAGAATTTTAATGATAAAGATTTTGTTGATATATTTCTTCAGCTTCAAGAGAGGGACATGCTTGAGTTTGAGCTCACCAGAGATACCATGAAAGCAATCCTCATGGTTTGATTTCAATTCTCTCTTATACTTTACCATATCCCTTAAAGTTTAGAGTAAAATATTTTTTTTAAAGTAGTATTTGTTTACCATAATTTAATTTCTAATGGTTTAAATGAATTTTATAAGTACATTAATATTTATTAGTGTATTGTCGCATAATTAAAAGTAACTAATCTTTACTATTACTTAAAAATTTATTTAAACACATGCATTTAATTAAATTATCATCAATATTTTTTACAAATAAAAAAGGTTAAAAATATTTGTTTAATTAATTTCTCTAATGCTTAATCCTACTCATGAGTTCAGTAGGATATGATACTTTAATTTTAATTTGGACGACGCCACCTTTAAAAATTTAAAATTCCATTCAAATGGTCCTCAGTTATTTCTATGATTAAGGGCTAATTTAGAGTTTTCAAATTATTAATTAAAAGTAGCAGCGTCATCTGAATTTAAAATAGTCAAGTAATGGATTCAGTGTTTTTTCCAAATAAAATTTTTCATCATCCTAACTTATTTTATGACTTCTCCAAATTAAATTATATTATACTAATCTTTTGGACATATATTCTATATAATGATTATTATGATGCATATAAAATCCAAAATTGTAGGACATGTTTGTGGGAGGAAGTGACACTGTTTCAACAGCTCTTGAATGGGCTTTTGCCGAGCTTGCAAAGAATCCAAAGTGCTTGAAGAAAGCTCAAGAAGAAGTGAGAAGAATTGTGGATGGAAAATCCAAGATAGATGAAAATCATCTAAGCCAAATGAACTACTTGAAGTGTGTAATCAAAGAAACCCTAAGATTACATCCACCAGCTTCACTTGTGCCCCGTAGAATAACATCAACTAATGTGAAAATCAATGGCTACAACATTCCCAAGAAAACAAACGTGTATGTGAATTTATATGCAATTCATAGGGACCCTAAATTATGGGATAATGCTGAAGAGTTTATTCCTGAAAGATTTGAAGGTGAGCAACAAGTTGATTATTATAAGGTAATAGGTTTTCAATTAATCCCATTTGGTTTTGGAAGAAGGGGTTGTCCTGGAGCTTCATTTGGGATTTCATCCGTTGAATATTTGATGGCGAATCTTTTATATTGGTTTGATTGGGAGGTTCCTAATAATAATAATAGTAATGGTGATGATGATTTAGAAATGGATATGAGTGAGATGAGTGGAATGACGGTCACCAAAAAAGAACCACTTTATCTTAAGCCAACAATTTACTCGACATTTGATTCTAGAATTTAATTTTGATACACTATAAAAAAAATGTTTTATACGTGCATTCAATTATATAATATTACATTATAAAAAAAATTCTCCTTTTTTATTAATCTTATAATTAATTATTCAAATAAAGAATGTGATTACACAATTATATAAAACGTTTTATATCATAAGTGTATCAAAATTAAAATCTGCATTCTAAATATTGTAATTATGTGATGTATGTTATTGGGTTTATTTCCCCAATGTTTGTTGTACTTCTTTTGGTTTTAAATAATTGTCGGCATAAATAAATAGTGTATTTTTTAAAAATTAATGTATTTGTAAGCACGAATGTAGTTTGTTCTTGTGCCATGCGTTGTTATACATATCTCTAATATGCCTTTTAAGTTTTATCCAATAACTTTTTTTCTACTTTTCACAAGTATTTAAACCTTTTATTTTATCAACTTGTATATAATTCATTCCAAGAACAAAATTAAAGCCATAATGACGTCACTTCTCCCAAAAAACTTAGTTGCTAGAGAAAAATACAGGAAGAGTTATATCTAAAACAATTTTTTTTCGATCGGTTGTTTCTCACCAAAAAACTCAAAAAGGGGTGAGAGTTCCATCAAAAAACAATTACAAAGTTTCAAAAGAGAATTTTTATACTAGCTACATTAAATCTAAAACCAAATTGATGCAACAACTACATCACAACAACAACAATATTATCAAGTACTCTCAAATAGGACAGCAATACTCATAATAACATTAAATTGAGCTGCAACCACCACTTAAGACTTGGACAGTAACATTATCTCCTTCCTCTCCTTTCATTGAATGCATCATAGGTTGTGTGCTGTATTCATCCTGCATTTGACTTCTTCCATACTAGTATTCTTGTTATTGAAAATCATATCATTGCGATAATTTCACGTACACCATATAACAGCAAAACCATAACCCCCAGCTTGTTAATTTATCACCAAACCTACTAGAATTCATCCAATACTCGAAACACTCCCTTCTACTATCCTGCCAATCTATAATTCATCCAATCTCCATCCTAACCGAATTCAGCTCCTCCCACATTCTAATGTACTCATCCTTCAGATGCAGCTCATACACAATACAGAGTACGCATTCTAAATTTTTTTTTTATCAGCTATCTCCCTTTCAGTGCCAACCATCTAGCAAACTTGACGACTTTATCACAAAACGTAGAAGTACTGATTCCAGACACATAGAACTCCACCTGATTGGCTCACTAACTCCACACGCACCCAAGCTAACCCATTTCTGTATCTCCACAGTTTATTAACATACCCATACTCAACCATATCTTTTTTAGTTTCAGCATAACCCAAAAATCCACAGAATTCTTTGAATAACCCTCTTTCTCATCTCCAATTTCCCACCACCCCCAATCCCGTAACATTCCAGAAATAGTAGCTTCATCTCAGTTTAGGTTTTGTACCTGACATCAGTTTCCTGGTGGCAAGGGTTCTCCCTTGGATACACGGAGTTTTCTTAACATGACGTTGTTCCTTGGGTCTGAGATCAATTCTTTTCTTCCCCTCAAGCTTCTTCTGATTACATAGCTTTGAACGAACTTCCTCCTCGTCACTACTGTCAAAGAATAGACCACTACGGCACCAGACCTCTTTGGCAGCACGGGCTTCTGCAGAGCTATCTTCCTCTATCGAATCACCACCACTACTCTGATCAAAAGCCTTGGAATCACCACTATCTTCACGCTGAGAGACATCCACGAATTTATTGTTGATGCAGTATAGTGTATCACCACGCCCGGACTTCAAGTTTACAGAGAAACTCTGTTCCCCGAGTACACCATCAACCCTAGGTTCGTCAAAACTAGGAACAACAGGTAGGGATGTAGGCACACCTTCATGCCCCGCACAGCCAGCGTCGTTCCTATTGGCGTTGTACGTCAGATTTAGACCAACTGAGATCCCGCCATCAATTGAAATGTCGTCATCGTTCTATCTCCTCATTCACCTCAAGCGCACACAGCAGATCAGGGCACCTCTCTTTGTTGATTAGGTAGAGAGTTTCATCACTTCTCTTATTCTCACTATGTATCTCGGTCGGTGAAACCGTCACCTCCACATTCATCGGCTCTGCACTCTCCACTATAACACCACCACTCCTTTCGCAAATTGGGAAATTGGAACGTAACCCTAATTTGTTCACATCCTGGTCGGGTCCGACTAAAGGCGGATCGGGTTCAAATCCAGGAGGGAAAGGAAGGGAGCAGCGCGAATCAGAATCCTTTACCACTTCCAGGCCCAATGAGTGAAGTAGCCTCTACTCCATTAGAAATAGATTACATTCTGGTTTCATGGTTTGGGCCTCAATAAGCATGGGTCCAATTCATCAGAACACCCTCCCTCATCCTTCAATAGTCCATAATCAGAACGGTGCATGATGAATCTCGGCCACATACACGCATTCCCATTCTCTAATTTTTCACAGTCTCAAACAGAAGGAAACGATTGCACTCCCAACGAAAAGCCATCAATGATGGCCTCGAGTTGTGGATCACTCCCATTCCCAAAATCAATCTTGCATCCCTCTTCAATTCCGGCGTCTCTTCTATTTCCATCGGGTTCTTGCTAACCGCCGATGAGTTCGCCTCCTCCTCCGATGAGACAAATTGCGTATTGCTATCAACTAGATCCGGATGTGCTTGCACGCTGTAGATTTCCGAGCCAACCTCCTTCACATAAACTATAAAGGATCGTTCATCAACGGTCACCTCCACCCACTCATTAATATGCTCCCACTCATAGCAATCTACTAGTACTCTAGCAATACTGTAAGACTTTGAAAGTTCCATTCTGTCATCGAATTGAACCACTTTCCCCCATGATCTAGCAATCCTCTCAAAATTCTCCTTAATTACACCATAGGCAAATTGGCATCCCCATGATCTCAATCCAAACCCTTCTAGATAGGCTCCAAAAAATATTCCAGTTTGGTACAATCTCATCAAAGGTAGTCTGTAATAGTTCACTCTTGAACGCTTCATCTCTGTATTCCGGCGAGTCAAACGTTAGCAAACACCTATAGGGACCAACATCCCTACATTCAATTTTTCCCGGTCCTTTCCACTCATCCAGTAGATGATACATAACCTCCCTGAACTCTATCGGCTTAACGCAAACTCCTAATAGACTTCTCTCGAGTCTTTGTTTCTCCTCCTCTGCCCATACCACATGAATCTCCTTGTTTTGGTCAGACATTTCCATAGAAACGCCTTTGCTTTGTCCTCCTAGAATTTTATCCGACACCTCGTCTTTTTTG
Organism: Stylosanthes scabra; assembly: GCA_036250425.1. Taxonomy (NCBI): domain Eukaryota; kingdom Viridiplantae; phylum Streptophyta; class Magnoliopsida; order Fabales; family Fabaceae; genus Stylosanthes; species Stylosanthes scabra. The sequence goes on from JASCZI010241752.1 coordinate 96,473, forward strand.
GGTATCATAGTTTTCGGCACCCATCTCATCGTCGGCGGCATAGCATGTAACGTCTTAGGCTTCACAACATCAGACCTCCTTCCATACTTTGAGAAAGCTACATATAACTTCGCATCAAGCCAGAGCTTGCCATTTAGTCTAGTAATGGCTCTCAGTACACCACCACGAGCATGGAATCGGATGAAGGCGAATATACTGTTCGAATTCTTTCTCCTCTTTTTCGAAATAAATACATCCAAGATGCAAGATATATCCATCTTTTCCAAATTCCTTGTACAAGGCTCTTTTAGTTACCACCTCTGAAAGGTTATCAATGAATACAGTGTATGGCTCCTTTCTCCCCCAGTCGCCTAACCCCTTATTCCGTTGCCTAAAGTTATCCCAGAATTTTCTCCTCCGAACACCTAATGCAAACTCCCCCTTATTACTTCCATTGGCAACACCAAAGACCTCACAGTGTTTCCCTCACTCCTCTCTCTCCTCCCTTGTTTCTCCGGCACTGATAATGTCAATTATTTATTTGTTTTTTAATAATAATACGTAGTATTTTTATTCCATTGAGTTATATCTAAAACATATTTCTTCACGCAAGAGTTTTTTTTTTTTTATGAATTTGTGCAAATTCTTACATAAACATTTTTTATTCTTTTATTTATCTTATATTGAATTTAAAAAAAATAAATAAATAAGCCTCACCAAAAGAGCCCAACAGGGGAGTGCCCGAGTGAGAGTTGTCAAGTACAACCATAAACAAACAAAACAACCAAACCAAAACAAGAAAATACCAAAACAAAAGCTATAACAGAAGAGCAATAATTAATCTACTATAACCTAACCCATAATTAAAACCAATCAATTAAGGCCTATATAACAACCTGCTTATCACATCCTTCAACCAATTCAAATTAGCTCAATAATGCCCCAAGATATTATTTTGCGGTAGCTTTCCTTTGTGCCCACTCCATCACCCATTGATCCTTGAAGGTAAAAATCTGATCTTGCATCTCCTCAATACCTAGCACTTTTCTTATAGAGTTAATAAGGAACAAATGGTAGACTTTTTGGCTATAAAAACTTTCATATCATGTCATGAAAGAAACTTTTTTTTTTTAAAGTTTAAACTAATTGAAAAAAAATATAAATAGTCATCTAATGTTTTTTGTTTGGATATATTTACTTTATATTTAAACTCACACTGATCAATTTTTTTTATTTCTTTTCTGCTAAAAATTTTATATTGATTGATCACTAACTAACTTCTATTATTTCCTCATATTATATATTATCTAATTCTGCAATGATATAATAATACAGGGAAACTTTTGTCGTGAAAAAGTAGTAGTAGACAAATTAAACGTGATGAGTAGTTTTGTTGATGTCTAAACGTGATGAGTAGTTAATCATTGATGTTTTTTAATGAATAAAAAAATTAGTAAATAGCCAAAGAAGAGGATTCTTATCCAACCAACCAATCTGTCCATATGCATGTAATAATTCTATCAAACATTTTTCGCGTTTTAGAATAAATAACCAATTTTTGTTTAACATATGAGTTCTTAATATATAAAAATCAACATAATCGAGATATTATATATACAAGTCTTTTTTATCAATTAAATTCAATTGTAGTTTTTTTTCATATGTCTCCTTTTTCTCCTTTTTCTTTTTTTTTAAAAAATAAATCAAGTACATAGCTTTTGTTGAATTGAAACCAAACTGATTGAATTTGATTAAAAAAATATTATGCATCTATCAATTTTATTAGAAAAATTTGACAGACATATATTAGTTGTTATAAGTGTGTAATTATGAATATTACATACAAAAAATAATAAATATTAAGTTAAATAAAATATATTTTATTAATTAATAAAAAATATCCGTCTTCTTTTCTAATGATTAGTAAAAACTTTTTATAAATATATAATTTTTATTAAAAATTTATATATTTTTATGAAAAATAGTTAGAGACGTATTTATCTTTTATTTTTATTTTTTATAATTATTATTATTTCATTGCCTATTTTTTGGGATTAAAAATTATTTAGTTTTTTATTATTTTTTGTGAAATTATATAAATATTTAACCAAATTAATTTATAAGTCTTTTACCATTAAAAGCGTGAGACTAAAATCGATTTGTACATTCTATAACAAAGGAAACCTATGTGTCAATAAAAAAATTATTTGCCTTTTTTTTTTTTGCAGTGATAATTGATCTCATAAGTTTCAAATACTACCATCAATCTTGACTCTTTAGTGTTATATATTAACTCAAGAGAACCCAAGCTTTTCAAAGTACATAACATACACAAAAAAGATGGGACTTGTTCGTGAATCAATTCAGGAGAAATTACAACATCAACCACATTCAATGACCCTCTCTGCCTTATGTTTCATAATCATAACCATTTTGTGTATTCTTAAGTTCACAAGAAGAAACAAGTTCAATAACCTTCCACCATCTCCACCAAAGCTACCATTAATTGGAAACCTTCATCAACTTGGAACACTTCCACACCAATCCTTCAAATCACTTTCAAACAAATATGGACCTCTTTTTTTGCTTCAATTAGGGCAAACTCAAGCCCTAGTTGTCTCTTCAGCAGAACTTGTTGAAGAAATAGCAAAATCACATGATGTTGCTTTCGCCAATAGATTAAACACCAAAGCTGTAAAGACTTTCTTCTATCAAGGGATGGATGTTGCTTTTGCAACCTACGGAGAAGAGTGGAGACAGAAAAGAAAATTGTGCCTTCTCGAACTTCTAAACTCAAATAGGGTATGAATTATAATATATAAATATATGTTTTTAACTTCTTTTATATTTATATATATATATATATATATATTATATATACCATTGTATACATCCGTATACATTGTTTAGCAATATAGAAAAATATAAATATTAGCACAGAAACAAAAATTTGTTGCAAAATAAAATATCCAACTTTATTATTCAAAAACCTAAATTCAATATTATAACTCTTTATATGTTTTTCAATATAGGTAAGGTCATTTCAGCCAATTAGAGAAGATGAAGCATCAACGATGGTCAACACCATATGTGAAGCTTGTGCAAAAGGGTCCATTGTGAATCTATCTAAGATATTCATTACAACCACAAACAACATAGCTTCAAGGTGCATTTTTGGGAGAAGATTTGAAGCAAGTGATAGTGGTGGTGATGATGATGGTAGAAAAACCATTGGAGAAGTAGTGAGGAAGATGACGTCACAATTAACAACACTTGGGATTGGAGACTTATTCCCTTCATTGGATTGGGTTGATATTGTTACCGGTTTCAACTCAAGATTGAAGGCTACCTTTACTGAACTAGATTCAGTTTTGGAAGAGGTTATTGAAGAGCACAAGAAAAAGAAAAGGAACAATAATATTAATGATAAAGATTTTGTTGATATATTTCTTCAGCTTCAAGAGAAGGACATGCTTGAGTTTCAGCTCACCGGAGATAGCATGAAAGCAATCCTCATGGTTTGACTTCAATTCCCTCTTACTTTACCATATCACTTAAAGTTTAGAGTAAATTAATTTTTAAAAATAGTATTTGTTTACCAAATAAAATTTAATTTAAGGATACATTATTAATATTTAATTGTGTATTATCGCATAATGAAAAGTGACAAATCTTTATGGTTATTTAAAAAGTTATTTAAATACATGGATTTAATTAATTTATCATACAAATTTTTTTTACAAATAAAAAGGTTAAAAATATTTGTTTAATTAATTTCTCTAGTAATTAACCCCGTTCATTAGGAGGATATAATGTTTTATATTTTTCTTTTACACCCTAATAAAAGAGTAAAATTTAAATCCGACCCTACTCACTACAATGCAGGCGGGAGATAATGATGTTTTATATATTTCTCTCTTTACTCATTTTGTGGCGGTTTTAGTCTCAATGGACGTTATATTTTTGCGATTAATTTATTTTGTGGCGATTTTTTGAAACCGCCGCTAAATGCGGTAAACTGCCGCAAAAATCATTAACGTTGATCATTTAACCATGGTACCACCACTAATAAGCTGCTGCCACTATTTACTAAATTTATTATAGTGACTATTTTTAATTTGGACGACGCCACTTTTAATAATTTAAATACCCTAAACGACCCTCAATCATTTAAATGGTTAAGGGCTGATTTGGAGTTTTCAAATTATTAAGAGTTGCATCGTCCGAATCGAAAAGAATCAGAAATTGGATTGAGTGTATTCTCCTAATAAAATTATTCATCATCCTAACTTGCTGATTGACTTCTTCAAATTAAATTATACTAAACTTTTGGAGATAGATACTATATAATAATTAGTATGATGCATATAAAATATAATCCCAATTTGTAGGACATGTTTGTGGGAGGAAGTGACAGTGTTTCAACTGCTCTTGAATGGACTTTTGCCGAGCTTGTAAAGAAACCAAAGTGCATGAAGAAAGCTCAAGAAGAGGTGAGAAGAATTGTGGATGGAAACTCCATGATAGAGGAAAATCATCTAAACCAAATGAACTACATGAAGTGTGTAATCAAAGAAACCCTAAGATTACATCCACCAGCTCCACTTTTGACCCGTAGAAAAACATCAACTAATGTGAAAATCAATGGCTACAACATTCCCAACGAAATAACAGTGTATGTGAATTCATATGCAATTCATAGGGACCCTAAATTATGGGACAATGCTGAAGAGTTTATTCCTGAAAGATTTGAAGGTGAGCAACAAGTTGATTATAATAAGGTAATAGATTTTCAATTAATCCCATTTGGTATTGGAAGAAGAGGGTGTCCTGGAGCTTCATTTGGGATTGCAATTGTTGAATATTTGATGGCTAATCTTTTATATTGGTTTGATTGGAAGGTGCCTAATAATATTAGTAATGGAAATGATGATGATGATGTAGAAATGGATATGAGTGAGATGAGTGGAATGACAGTCACCAAGAAAGTGCCACTTTATCTTAAGCCAACACTTCACTCATTTGTTTCTAATAGGTGTTGATATTTTGTGTGTTACGTTGTTACTTTTTTTTATATTTATTTTCCAGTTCATTTATGTTGTACTCTTTCGGTTTTAAGTAATTGCTGGCATAAATAAATTGCATGTTGTTGAACAATCAATGTATTAAAGAATGTAGTTTATGTTCTTGTGATAGGTACACTCCTTGTTGAATATCTAGGAAAAATAGGGATGGCAATGGGGCAGGTCGAGACGGGTATTCAAGTATCCATAGCTAAACCTAAATTTACGGGTATTTAAATTTTAGCCTCATACCCAAATCCACGGGTATATATTGCCTCATACCCAAATTCACGGGTATCTATAACATAAGTAAATTAAATTAAATTACTCAATAAAATTATTCATTATCTAATAAAATACTTTAAAAATATAATTAATTATAAATAATATATATTTATTTGCAACATGACAACAATACAATCATTTTAAACCAAAAGAAAATTAAATTTAAGATTTTTCTAAACTAAAATTACCAAAACAACCATCTAAATATTATTAAATATCTAAAAAATCAAACTAAACTATGTATATACGTATATGGAGCGGGGCGGGTAACGGGGCGGGGCGACCAATACCCATACCCACGCGACCGCCCCAAATACCCGCCCCATTCGGGGTGGGGCAGGCTGGGACAGGGCAGGACGGGCCAGCTTGCCACCCCTAAGGAAAAGTGGTTTTAGAACGAAATATGCTAACAATAACATAAATAATTGTTCTTGCGGTTGGGGTGTTGTCGAGGTATAGATCGTCTTGATGCGGCTTGGATGATGCCGTCTTCTTTAAGGATAGTGGTATACTTCGACATCTCTACAAAACATAAGACGTGGGATATATTTGTAAAAGTCACTTTGAAATTCAAGATAATAAGATATTAAAGAATTACTGATTGATTCAGTATAATTGATGTAATTTTTTGTGGATTTGAATTTTCACTTACATCTTTACTATTTACTTTAGATTGCTTTATAAAGTCGTTTTATTTAGTGACGTAGTGGTTTAGTTATAATATTCAGTTATCGAATTATGTGCAACGATGTCAGAGGTGGTTATTTGCGAATAAAAAAACCCTAATGGCTCTTTGACATAATTACCGAATTATAAATTGTAGTTACCAAATTTATAGTTACCAAATTACATCCCCAAATTTGACTTATTTATTTTAAGAGGAGGAGGTTCAACTTTATGAACATTAAGACACCCCAAGGTATAAAAAGGTTTGTCCTGATCTGTCAAAAGTCTGACGAAAAATCTAACGGAAATTTTCATCTAAAAATTTTGAAAAAAAAAATTCCTACGATATTATTCTAGTACTTTCTTGCAGTGATAATACGAAAGTTAGCTCTCCGAGATTAACTTATTAGTAATTTTGGAAATAAAATTGGACAAGCTTGTTATTGGAATGAAATTATTTAGGTAAGTAATGGTACATTTCTATATATCATTCGTTTTCAATTTCATAGGTAAAATAATCTACGAATGAACGATTTCTATATCTAGGAAATATATGTGAGAAACACCAAAACATATGGCATGTATCTAATTAGTATTGTAAAGAGATATACTTTCCTAGGTAAACTAGTGTGATGTGTATTGTAATTTCTTTTTTAGGTTGAATTTTTTTCTTTTTAGGTTAACAAAACTTGAACTCTGAATTTTTGGGTTATAAGTACATTAATACTATATTATAAAATTATTTATCCCAATATATATATATATATATAACAGAAGTAGTTTACTTTTATATTTTATCAAACACTAACTATTTTTGTTTTTACTAAATATACTTGCTCCTAATAACATCTTTGAAAAGACACAAACTCTTTTAATAAACAATACAAAATTCACCCTTAAGTTTGAACTTTGAAGTATAGTGTTATTTTCTTGGGAAAATAATTAAAATATCCTTTTTCAAATTATATATGCCACACACAAGAGTGAAAATATTTCTATCTAACTACTATAATAATCTTTATAATTTAAATTATTTAACTATCTTTTTTTTGGACATTAATTATTTAACTATCTAAAAACATCTTTAAATTTCCACAGATAATAAGGATAATATTCAAAAGTTTTTCCCATATAGTCCTCCAAACGAAAAAGAAAAAATACTTTATCTATTCTAGCTTTCATCACTATATTATAGTTTAACTTGAACCCTCTTCTATGCTAAAATACCTATGCTTAATGCATTAATTCATGCAATGTGAAAATATTTTTAAATTATCAAAGCCTCATTTTCCACCTGCCTATACTTAGATTTAGTAGCTTGATTAATTTATGTGTGATTACTAAAAGATAAGGATGATAGACATTCACCTTATCAAGTTTATGTATGTATAGGTATTTTTATTATTGATATTTTCACGTTTTTTAAAAAACTCTCATGTTTCTAGCTGTGGTAAATAATAATAATAATATATAATTGATCATCAATCATACCACAACAGTCCAAAAAGATAAAAAATAAACAAATAAACAAACAAATACATAAATAATATAAACATTAACATCATTTCCATTTTAAAATTCGAAAGAACGGCCTAATACGCAACTTATTTCTTCTTTCTTAGCTCTTGCATATTTTATTTCCAGCAAATGCACATAACTTTCACCTTTTTCACTCCATGACTGATTAAAAAAATAAGGATATTTATAGAAAAAATTGATGTTTGTATACTTTTTGTGACTATGTTTTCTTTTTATATTTTATGATACAAAAATAAATATGTTATCTTCTTTTACTTAGTTTTAATAATAATTTTTAATACAAAAGGAACTGTGAATTTCATGTTAAGCATTTTTTTGGCATGTCCATTTATGATTTATTATTTTATTATTATAAGATAAAGAACGGTTCTCAAAAGTTAGATTAGGTGATGAGGAAGACGCTTAAACTAGTGAATTAATTAGTGTGCATGATGCATTCTACCATGATGGGGACTATAAATATTAATAATCCCTTAAATATTTGAGGCCAAATTCGCACTTAGATTACTCAACAACAACAAAACTTTATTTCCCTGGATGGGGTCGTACTAGATTAGTCATTAACAAAAAAACAAAATTTCCTATTATTTTGAAGAAATAAATGAATTTTCAGTTTTAATATTGATTTTGATACTAAATTTGTTTACTCTCAATGTTTTTTGTTTAATATAAAAAATGTTCATTTTTTTCTTTTTTATTTATTGAAGGACACATCTTTTATATGTATTTTTTTTTATGTCGGTGGATTGAACAACCCCCAATCCTAAGTTCACTACTCATGCACACTCACACACATCGCATTTCCACATTTCATGCAAGTGATTTTGTTGGTTGGCATAATTTTGCATAAGATTTTTTCTCTCTTGTTTATATGTCTTATATATGCTAATTTATTATATATTTTTTTTGTTCAATCAAGAATATCTTATTAATCATTGTACAAATCAAAGTCCATATAACATACAACATTACATTCTATATATTCACATAATTGACACCGGTCCTAACCATGCGTTTAAGATTTGCTCTCTACAACCTACATGACCCGTTTTCTGGAATCTCTCTTTTAAAAATAAATAAATAAATAAAAACTTATTATAAAAATATTTATTTTAAATTTACAATATCTAAGGTTAAGCGATGATCTTGCTTCATAGGCTGCAAAATATTTTGGACAAGATTATTTTTAAGTATCAGAGTGCTTTTATTAAAGGTAGACTCATTAGTGACAATATCCTTGTGGCTCATGAACTTATGCATTTTCTAAAGCACAAGAGACATGGAGCAAATGAAGTTGCCTTAAAACTTTATATGAGTAAGGCTTACGACCGAGTTGAGTGGTGTTTTGTCTGGACAATTATGGAGAAATTGGGTTTTTGTAGAAGGTGGATTGGGTGGATGCAACAACGTGTTTCTACAATAACCTACTCTACTTTGGTTGACGGTCAATCCTATGATTTCTTCTCATCAACTAGGGGTCTCAGGGAGAATGATCATCTCTCTCCTTTCCTTTTCCTTCTATATGCTAAGGGATTGTCTTATCTTCTAAGAAAGGGTGAAACCTCTCATCTTTTCTTAGATATTCGACTCAACCCCCGTTGTCCTACTATCTCTCACCTATTTTTTGCTAATGATTCCATCGTTTTCTGTAAAGCCAATGAATCTAAATATCTACAACTGCTATCCATTCTTGACTCTTATAGTTACCACAGTAGACAAGTTTTTAACCTCTCCAAATATTCTCTTTTCTTTAGCATCAATACCTCTCCTTCTTCTCGAAACTCTATCTCACAGCTTCTCAACATCCTACTTAGGTCTGCTAGTAGTTATTCAGCATTCTAAAAGGGAAACATTTAACTACATTAAGGAAAGGGTAGACAAGAAACTACAATTGTGGAAGCGCTTTATGTTATCAGCCAGTGGTAGAGAAATCCTTATTAAAGCAGTGGCTACTACTGTCCCACTCTACAGTCTTTATTTCTTGTTTTAAGTTCTCAGATACTCTTCTTGAGGAGTTACATTGCAAAATTATAAATTTCTAGTGGGGCCAAAGAGATGGAGAAAGAAGATAGCATTGGGTTGGCTGGAATATTGTATGTAGGAATAAAAACCAAGGAGGCCTTGGTTTTAAAGACCTCAAAGCTTTCATTTTGGCAATGCTAGCCAAACAAGGGTGGCGAATTCTTAAAAGACCCAATTCTCTTCTCAGTAAGCTATATAGAAGTCGCTATTTTCCTCACACTGACTTTCTTAATGCTAAGATTGGTAATCAACCATCTTGGGTCTGGAGGAGCATTTTGGAGGGCAGAAAGGTTCAAGAGAAAGGACTAAGGTGGAAGGTGGTTAATGGTTCAAGAATTCACATTTTTAATGATCCCTAGATACAAAATTTTTCTCCTATATCGACATGTCAACAACATTCACAACCAGAAATCAGATGGGTATCACAACTACTAGACAACAATAAACAATGGAATGCAACATTTATTCATAGCCACTTCATACCAGAAATTGCAGCAGAAATCATTAAAACACCTATTGCTGAGAATGGTTTAGATTCTATTACCTGGTCTCATGAGAAGTGTGGCAGCTACTCAGTTGTGTCAGGTTACAAGGTTGCTTTTCAGTTTTTCCATCCCCCAATTGCCCATCTTTTGGAGCAATGCAGACAGAAACAACTCTGAAAATCTCTCTGTCTCTCCGTTGCCCGCCGAAGGTAAGGGTTTTCCTTTGGAAGTTGTTGCTTGATGGCCTCCCTCTCCGGCAACGTATGAATCGCAGGATGCCAAACGTTGTTGATGTTTGCCCTCATTGTAACTATGTCGGTGAATCTGCAATCCATTGTTTCATCAATTGCCCTTTTGCTATAGCACAAATCAGAGTTTCTTCCTCTTGAAGCTCCTGATGACTCTGAACCTTTTTGGCGATGGTGGCTTCGTCTGCTGGAAGACCTCAGAAGCGGACCCCATTGGAGAAGAAAGGCGAGTTCTTTCACTGTTACCATGTGGTCTCTATGGAAGGAAAGGAATCGTTGCGTCTTCAAACAACTTATGAACTCTCCGGAAGCTGTTTTCGACTCAGCCCTCTCTCTAATTGCTGAATATCACCAGTTTCATCCTCCATGATCATGACCTAATTTCCTCTCTGTAATGAGCAACTCTGCTCTTTCCTTTGACTTTCTCTTTCAGTTTGTTATGTTTCATTGAATATTTAGTGGAGATCCCACATTTCTCTTTTGTTTGGTTGTCCAAGTTTGGACCCTTACCGCTAATGTATCCATTTTATTACATTAATAAAATGTGTTACAACTATCTTTGGAAAAAAAAAACGATGATGTTAAGGTAACATATAATAAACCAAATACGATAATGGTTCTTGGCTTTAATTTTTTTTTTCATTAAAGATGTTGGTGAAGAAATTCGAACCTAAGATTTCTATTAGAAGAAGGGGACAAATGCCATGTGAATTACAATATCTAACGTTAAGAGATGATGTTAAGGTAACAAATATAATAAACTAAATTCGATAGTTGTGCTTGGCTTTAATTAATAATTAGTTTTTCTTTTTGTGTCTATTTAATTAGATACTTACTTCGATACCATAGCCAAATTAATATGTACCAATACAATGAAAATTTGAACGGATTAATTAGTGTATTTCATCGTTTTGTTTATATTTAAAGATTAATTTTAATACAAATTTTTTAAAGGTAATTGGTATCACAAAACGACGCATAGAAAATATACAAGTATGATTATTTATTAATACATAAGCTTATATATGATACGTAACCTTCAATTATTCTATTTTATTTATTAAAATATAAAGAATGACTTTCTTTATCTTATAATAAGTTTGACTAATAATACACAGCTAGCTAAGTGTTCTACAAAGATGGTGTCTATAAATAGTTACATTTAGTATCCTTTACATTCATCAAATTTTCACACATTATTGGGAAAGAAAAAACAATTATGGCTTTTCTTCCAAAACTACAATTAATACTAAACCAATATTCCTCTTACTATTATGAGCAAGATTATTCAACCCTTTACTATTTAACATTTTTTGGCCTCATAAGCATATTCCTTGTGCTTCATTTCACAACAAGAAGAAAAAAATCCAATAATCTTCCACCATCTCCACCAAAGCTACCATTCATTGGAAACCTTCATCAACTAGGCACATTGCCACACCGTTCCTTCCATGAACTCTCAAAGAAGCATGGTCCTCTCATGTCCCTTCAACTCGGACAAACGCCGGCCATTGTTGTTTCTTCGGTCGATGTGGCCAAAGAAATCACCAAAAATCATGATGTTGTTTTCTCCAACAGGCCCCAAACAACATCCGAGAGAATCATCATGTATGGATGCAAGGATGTTGCTTTTGCACCCTACGGTGAAGAATGGAGACAGAAAAGGAAAATGTGTGTTCTTGAGCTTCTAAGCCTTAAAAGGGTGCGATCATTTCAATTCATTCGTGAAGAGGAGGTTGCCGAAATGGTTAGTACCTATTATGTGATGAATAAAAATATTTCAAAATACACTAATTTTTTTAAAGAATATATCTAGTATATTAAAAAATACACTAGTATGTTTAGCGGCACAGAATAGACGGCGGTTTTGCAAAATAATTTTTTTATATGTAAGTATTTTGTTTTTTTAATTTAATAATCGTATGGATATCAATGTATCATGTTCATAGGTTGGAAGCATACGTGAAGCATGTGGAAGCAAAAAAGAGACATGTTTGAACCTTAGTGAGTTGATGATTGCAACATCGAACAACATAGTTTCTAGATGTGTTCTTGGACAAAAGTATGATAACCCAGATGGTCATAACAGCTTTGGAGATCTTGGAAGGAAGATGATGAGAGAATTGGCAGCTTTTAGTGTGGGAGATTTCTTCCCTTTATTGGGTTGGATTGATTTTCTCACTGGTCAAATACAAGAATTCAAGTCCACTTTTAAGGCATTAGATTGTTTCTATGATAAGGTACTTGAAGAACATAGGAGGATGATGAAGAAAGGGAATAATGGTGATGATAGCCAAATGGATAATAAGAAAGACTTTGTTGATTTGCTCCTTCAAGTTCAAGAGGAAGGTGTGCATAATCATGGCTTCCACCTCTCCAATGATAATCTCAAAGCAATCCTAATGGTAAGAAATTTTCTCAATTATTTATTTTTCTTACCTACTTAATTAAAAAATTAGAAAGTGATAATAATAATCCTGCAACTTAAACATTATTAGTATTTATTTTCATAATTTTTGTCATGAAATATTTTTTTTTCAAAAAGTTTAAACCGATAGAAAAAATAAAGGAAATGGTTAGATTTTTAACGCGTCATCACAAAAAGGCATCCTTGTAGGTTTGCATGAATTTTTTGCATAGGCTATCTTTTCTGTTTTTATTTGTTTTATATTGAAATTCTTTTTCTTGGACTCAATAAAGATCAATCTCTAAACGTTTAAGTTATAAAATCTCTTATATCATGTATGTCATGATATCACTTCTTTTAAAAATTTAAGTCGATAGAAAAAAACACATAAATTGTTATATCTTTCATCATTTTAGTACTTTTAATTTATAATGTCATCTAGTCACTTATTCTAAAAGATTAAACTGTTATATATGCAGAAATAGATATAATAAATATTCGTATATTTAACGCATGTAGGACGTGTTCGCGGGAGGTGGTGACACTACTTCAACACTTTTGGAGTGGACATTTGTAGAATTGATTAAGAACCCAAACATCATGAACAAAGTTCAAGAAGAAATAAGAAGAGTTGTTGGGTGTAAGCCAAAAATAGATGAAAATGATATAAATCAAATGGAATACATGAAATGTGTCATCAAAGAAACCCTAAGGTTTCATCCACCAGCTCCTTTGTTAATACCCCGTGAAACCCTAAGTGATGTGAAGCTAAAAGGCTATGATATTCCATCAAAGACAAAGGTGTTTTTGAATGCATGGACAATTCAAAGGGACCCTGAAATTTGGAACAACCCTAATGAGTTCATTCCTGAGAGGTTTGAGAAAAGTCAAGTTGACTTTATGGGACAACATTTGGAACTTATACCCTTTGGTTTTGGAAGGAGGGGTTGTGTTGGAATTTCATTTGCAATTGCTTCCACTGAACATATTCTTGCTAATCTTCTATGTTGGTTTAATTGGAAGCTTCCCAATAATATGGAAGACATTGATATGGGTGAGGTATGGGGTCTCACTGTTTGCAAGAAAGAGCCACTGCATCTTCAGGCTAAACTATACAACCATATGGAGATCTAATTATTATTATTATTATTATTTATCTTATTTAAGTTTGACTATTTATGTACTCTTGTGTACGTATGTCAATAAGTTGTGGTTTACTTGATTGTATTGCTTGTCTGAATAATACACTAGCTACTTGTTGCTCAGTTTAATTTTAAATTTGCTGTCTCATGTATGGTTTTCTGTCACATGAATAATAATGTTGTATTTTGAATTTAAGTCTGAAACAGAACTATGAAGATAAAAATATTATATATTTATATTTTATTTCTATAATTAAATAATTTTTTTTATTTATTATCTTGATATATATTAGTATCTCAAAGATAAGAAAAACTATTGATTGTTAATAATTTAATAAATAATATCAGCCGACATTTCTTTCTTCTTTTTAAAAAACGTCAGCAGTAGTCCCTGTTAGGTATATAATATATACATCTTGTGTTCTTGTATAAAAATACAAAATTGATACTCTTTGTATATTGACCATCTATATATGAGAGCATAAACTCTCTCTCTCTATACATTACACTTAATGAAATCAACTGTATTTTTTAGTTTCTCTCTCATACTTTTTTTTTCTCTTCCTCTCTTTCTATGTTCTTTGTTTTCTTTCTTCACTGATTGCTTCAATCTAGGGTTCTTCTTCATTCTGTTATAGCTACTCATATCTTCAATTACTTGTAGCTATAACTTTATCATGGTATTCAGAGCTTGAAAATCTTGATCCTGGTGGCGCTATTAGGTTCTTCACACCTCAACAACAAGAATGGTCTTGTACCGCTTGTTGATAAACTCGATGAAAACAACTATTGTATCTGAAACAAAAGTGTTCTTCTGACTCTGAGAACGTTGAAACTGCTGGATCATCTTTCTCTTGACAAGATTCTACCATAATTCGATGCAATTCCCTCTTCGGAAGCTGAATCTGAATCCACCACCAAGAAAAGTGCCTCTGAAGGTAAATCTATCATCACCAAGAAAGACAAATCTTCGAGCCTAGCTATCCTACAAGAATCTGAGAAGTTTGCGTAATGGGTGCAGAACGATTGTCCCTTGATGACTTGGCTTGATGCATCGATGATTCTGACCTACAAGAATAGGCTCGTGCATTGTTCATCCTTTACAGTAGCCTGGGAAACCCTATCGCATATCTTCACTGCCTCTTCTAGTACAAGAATTCAAAGTCTGAAAACCCAACTCCGAGCAGTGAACAAGACAGGTACCATAACTGAATATCTTCATTCAATTCGAGCCCTGGTAGATTCTTTACGCTCAATAGGACACTCCTTTTCTGAGGCTGATCATGTACAAGCTATATTTGATGGCTTACCTAATGAATATGATGGGTATGTAACTTCTGTAATGTCCCAGCTAACCACCTTCACTATCCACGAGGTTGGGTCATTTATCCTAGCATATGAACAAAGGATTAACAAGAAATAATCCAAAAACCTAGTTGTAGCTCATATTGCCCAAACTAATTCTGATTCAACTCAAAACTTAGGTAGAGGAAATGGTGGGAGAAGCAATAATGGTGGTAAAAATGGAAGGGGAGGTCGTTTTGAGGAAAATAGACCATAATGTCAGCTCTGTGGCCAAATTGGGCATGTACTACAAACATGCTATCATAGGTATGACCCTCTTTATCAAAGCCCAACCACCACTACACATAATCCAGTCCCCTATTCCAATACCCAACCTCCACCACCATCAACTTCATTCCATCAGCCAAGAACTTATCTCACAGCAGCACCAACTCACTCTGATTCATCATGCTTTGTTGATTTCGGAGCCTCACATCATGTCATAGCAGAGCAGGCCAACATCTTGTAACGTTCAGACTCTAACCAAGGGCCTTAACAACTTTATGTTGGTAATGGAAAGGGAGTACCAATCATACATTTTGGCCTTTCATTTCTTTTTGACAAATCTAAAAACATTTACTATAAACTTTCACATCTTTTACATGTACCAGCAATCACTCAGAATTTATTAAGTGTCTCAAAATTTTCTGTTGATAATTCTGTATTCTTTGTATTCTTTGAATTCTTTGATGGAGGCATCTACTCTTTTGACAATTTGGTTATTTCAAGATCAGCCAAGCCTCTAGCTCTAGCAACCTGATATGCTTCTGTTCCAAGTAGCTCTATACCTCAAATCTCTAAAAATGTTTATTTTTCTATTTCTATTTCTGATATACGTTGACATACTACTTTTGATTGTGATTCACTGCATAGACATAATTCGGTTGTTAGTGATCATTCAAATAAATTTGTTGATGCTTTAAGCACCTCTGATACTTATTTGACATCTAATAAAAATTTACGACATTCAGATTCTGCTTCCATTAATTCTACTAATATCACTACAAATTTGCATTCACATAATTCCACTGTTTTACCACAAAATAATATTCCTATGACCAAGCTACTGAATTCCTTTGAACTATGGCACAAGAGGCTTGGCTATAGTAATATTAAATCTGTAAATCATGTCATGAAGCAATATGATATTTCTGCTACTTCAATTAATTCACACAAGCGTATTTGTGAATTTTGCACACTGGCAAAGATTCACCAACTTCCCTTTTCTAATTCTCAAACTAACTACATTGCACCTTTACAAGTAGTCTATGCAGATATTTGGGGACCAGCTCCCTTTACCTCTCATTCTGGTCTCAAATACTACATAAGTGTTCTATATTCTTATTCTAAATACTTATGTATCTATTTTTTAACACAAAAGTCACAAGCACTCATTGCTTTTCAAGGGTATAAGAAATTTATGGAAAATCAAGCTAGATGTTCTTTAAAAGCTTTACAAACTGATAATGGAAGAGAATTCACAACTTCGTCATTTAAACAATACTTGCATGATCATGGCATTCTATATAGATTATCATGTCCTTATACTCACCAGTAACAGGGGAGCATTGAAAGAAAACATCACCACATAGTTGAAACATGTTTATCTCTTTTAGCCACTGCATCCATGCCTCTTACTTTTTGGGATTCTGTATTTACCACTGTAGCTTATCTCATTAATAGAATCCCCACCCCCTTACTCCAAACGAAAACTCCCTATGAAATTTTGTATGGGAGGAAACCAGATTACAAACAATTAAGGGTCTATGGATGTGTTTGCTATCCTTATCTACAACCCTATAATAGGCACAAATTTGATTTTAAGAGTCAACAATGTGTATTCTTGAGTTATGACCCTAATCACAGTGGCTATAAATGCTTAACCAAAGACAGGAAAATATACTATGCAAAAAGTGTTATGTTTGATGAATTTCTTTTTCCCTATTCCTTTTATTTTCTAGTGCATCACAGCCTAATAATGCAGGTATAGAATCAAGTAAATCTACACAGATTCCTCAAGGGGTGATCCCAATCTCTAGTGGCCCTATATCATAATCTTCCAAGGAAAACACTTGACCGCCTTCACCAACTCCTATTCTAGCACAGCAAGTGTAGAACCCAATTCAAAATGGTGATTCACAACCTATAGTCACATCAACATTTACACCCATAACAACACCTATTGCAATCTCTGGAATTGAAATAGTTCTTCCAACTACATCTCTAGCAGCTCATATTCAGTTACCTTCACCACAAAATACTCATCACATGCTCACAAGATAAAAAATCGATAATATCAAACCAACTTTTCTTTTATCTGTTTTTGCTCATGATCCTGAATTAAAGTTTACCTTACCAAAAATAGTCTCACAAGTCTTAAAACTTTCTCATTAGAAGCGGGCAATGGACAATGAATACAATGCTTTACTTAGGTGTCAAACCTGGAGTTTAATAAAACCCCCCTACTGCAACTGTGATCACTTGTAAATGAGTCTTTGCTATGAAAAAAAACCCCACAATGTGACATAATTAGATACAAAACTAGGTTAGTCGCCAAGAATTTTCAACAACAAGAAGGCATAGATTATGAAGAAGTTTATAGTCCAGTAGTTAGACCAATAACTCTTAGGATAATCATCACTATAGCTATTTCTCCAGGATGGATACTAAGGCAATTTGACTTTGATAATGCATTCTTAAATGGAAAACTTACAGATTTGGTATATATGGTCCAACCTCCAAGATATAAATCTGATGATAGCTCAAAGGTTTGCAATTTGCATAAGGCAATTTATGACCTAAAACAAGCCCCAAGGGCTTCGTATATATAGAACTTTAGCTCAAACCTTATTAGAAAGCTTCAACTTTAGAAATACAAATAATAATGTTGCTTTATTTATAAAGAGATATGCTAATGATATTGTTTATTTATTAGTATATGTAGATGACATTGTCATAACTAGTTCTAATCCCTCTGAATTTCAAGAGATAATCAAACAATTGAATGTTATTTTTTCATTAAAAGATCTTAGCAAATTAAATTATTTTTTAGGTTTGGAAGTTATCTATCATGGCACTAATAAATTACCGTTGAAACAGGAAAAGTATACTCGAGGACTTTTGAAGAAAGTCAATATGGCTGATTCAAAGCCTGTGCCAACTCCTATATGATCCCAAATCTGAAACTACAAATGCATCATTCAGAAAAATTTGAGGATCCTAGAAAATATAGGAGTATAGTGGGAGCACTCCAATATTTAACTATTATTAGACCCGATATCTTTTTTTCAGTTAACAAATGTTCTCAATTTACCAGTAGCCCAACTGTTGAGCATTGGAAAGCTGTGAAAAGAATCCTTAGATATCTCCAAGGTACAATAGAACAATGCATGATGTTTACCAAGTGTTCTGATTTTTGTATACTTGCCTTTGCAAATGCAGATTGGGCTGCAGACATGGATAACCGAAGAAGCATTTCTGGATATTGTGTCTTCATGGGATCCAACCTAATATCTTGGAAGTGTACCAAGCATACCAAAGTGAGCAGGTCCTCTATGGAAGCAAAATATAAGGCTATTGCAACAGCTCAAACTGAAGTCATGTTCATTCAAATGCTTTTGAAGGAGTTGCAGATTCCACAACACCCTCCACCCACCATCTATTGTGACAACTTAAGTAGTTGTCTCCTATCAACTAATTCGGTTATGCATGAAAGGTGTAAACATTTGGAAACAGATTTACATTTTATTAGAGATCTTGTAAATCAGAAATTACTATATGTTGTTAACATTAGCAACCAAGATCAGGTGGCTGATATATTTACTAAACCCCTATCTAGTCGCCTTTATGAGAGATTTCGGTCCAAGCTTCGGTTAGTGAAGTCCATATCCTAAGCGTGAGGGGGGTGTTAGGTATATAGTATAAGTATATCTTGTATTCTTGTATACATAAAAATACAAGATTGGTATTCTTTGTATACTGACCATGTATGAGAGTATAAACACTCTCTCTCTCTACATTACACTTAATGAAAACAATTCTGTATTTTCAGTTTCTCTCCCATACTTTCTTTTTTCTATTTCTCTTTTTCTCTGTTTTTCATTTTCTTTCTTCATTGATTGCTTCAATCTAGGGTTCTTCTTAATTATGTTATAGCTACTCATATCTTCAATTACTTGCACTACAGGAAAATCGTTAGTTACTGTCGAATTTTCCGTCAGATTTTTTATGAAAAATCGACAGGTCGAAGGCTATCGTCGGATCAATATCCGACGGTTAAGACATCGACGCAAACCCATTTCTGTCGGATTGAGTGGATCGGACGCAAATTTTCGTTAGATTCATCCAACGCAAACCATGTGAATTCCGTACGAACTAATTTAGACATTTCCGTCGGAACAAAATCCGACGCAATGTAATAGAACGAATATGGTAAAGTCCGACGTAAAATTCGATGAAAAATCTGATGATGAATAAGGCACAATCCGACGAAAAATCGGACGGAAAATGTGATGACGAATAAGGCATTCCTCCGACGAAAAATAGGCAAAGCAGGAGTCAATTTTTTTAAAAAAAAATTTAGCCTGGATCTGAATTACGCAGTTAAATATCACAGTGCATACAACAAATAACAGTAGCTCATCACTACTTGATAGTCAAATACAATAAGAATTCAATTATGTAACAAATGCAGCCAGTACATCAGAAATATGAAAATATCGTAGTTGTGGAAACAACAACAACTGGAAAAAAAACAGTACCCTAGCTACGCATCATCAAAGTCGTCATCATCATCGTCCTCATGATCTGGGTGCTGTGGTGGTGGACGAGGTGGCAAAGGTGGTGCAGTGGAAGAACCTGAACCACCTGCATAGTGCTGCTCCAGGGCGTAAGGGGTTGTAAAAGGCTGCCACTTGCCGATGCATTTTCTCCATGCGCCGTAGATACTCCTCCGCCCGCTCATCCTTCTCAGCTAGGGTGTCCTTGAGATCCGGACCTCATCTATTTGCTGCTGCAGCATATGGCCTTGAGTCTCCAGGCTCTACGTGAGGTTCTGGACCTACTCTCTCAGGTCCACAACCTCCGGAGCAGCCGGGCCTATGTGAGTGCTGGTGGCAGAGGCGGATTAACCTCCATAACCGGTTCTGCAGAGTGATGAGGCAAAAAATCCACCAGATCTGAGGAAGTTCCGTGTGATTGAATCCGATGAAAAATTCGACGGTAACAAGCGTATGTCTTACGTGTTGTAGCTATAACTCTATCAATCCCATTATGTAGTTTGTTATTTCAACTTAATATATTCTTTACATTTTGTATTATTAGTTTTTACTTTTTTATTATTCGAAAGATTAGTTTTTGCGTGTTTTTTTATTTTGTATTTTTTTTATTATTGACTGATATTTTATGTTGCCTAATAATGTTTAACAAAAAAATATTATATAGAAAAAAAGTTAGTTACCAAATCCATCACTATTTATTTGTGGATAAATATATTTGTTGTTTTAACATATATTTAATACAAATAATTAATTTTGTAACTGATTTATATATAGTTTAACTTGTGATTGAATATTGAAGCATAGTCTCAAATCAAAACAAAATTTGTCATAAAAAAAATCAAATCAAAATTCTTCTTTTCCGCCTAATTTTTTTTTTTTTGTAATTTAGGATTGTAACATATCATCAAAAGTACATATTTGTATTCAACTAGCGCTACATCTCATAACTATCAACCATCTAAATCAAGAAAAAAGGGGACATTTGCAAGTTGAAGATGCACTTGTGACTTGCCATGAATTTTGCATGGAAAATTGTTTTTGGTATAATGAAAATGGTACTACATCTTGACATGTTACGTTAGAATTTAAAAGCATACCTAATTATTTTAAATGATCAATTACATCAGCTAAAGAAAAGATCCAAATTAGATTAAGTGTAATCATCGTGGGAGCTAGAGCTTTTTAACACGGGTGGCTAAATTTTAATTTTTTTTTTATAAAATCAAAATTTACATGATACATAAATTTAAAAATGTCAAATATCTTATATAATAAAAGAAACATTATAGGATTTGATTTTCTTTAGTTGTTTAAAATAATAATTATAGCTAATTTTTTTCTTGTATCATGTAGAGTATAAATTCAATATAAATACTTAAATAATGAAATATAAAAGAAGTAATTTTAATAATTAAAGTAATGTAGTTACAATAATTAAACAAATTTTAATAATTTCAATAAAAAATTATATCTTCGTTAATATCAATAGTTGCATATATATATATATATATATATATATATATATATATATATATATATATATAAA
>JASCZI010241753.1:3902-27975 GCA_036250425.1 Stylosanthes scabra
ATGGAAAAAGAAATTATAAAATAGAAACCAATCACTAATATTTGAAGTAATATCCTCAACACAAATCTTATATACTCTCTCTCATTTTCTCAAAAAACTTCACCCTACTTTTTCAACCTCTCTTTCATTCGTTTCTTCTTTCCTCCGGCTTGAAGTGATGGGAGACACGTTTGATTTCATTGAGAATGTGAACACCAAAAGGGGCATTGGAGGTTTCAAGTGTATGTTGTCCGAATGAGTAAAGAATTCAAAGAAATACACAACCTTAACTACAAGAAGGTTACCAATATAGAAAATGTTCTTCAGGAAATCAAGGTGAGTTTTTTTTAACTAAAACAATTATTTTAATGGTTTAATGGGTTGGATATTATATGAGTTGGTGTGCTATTCTTTGCTTCAAATTTTCTTTTGTTTTTTCCACAAACGCAGGGAGGGAGGATCCAGGCGACCAGGCATCCATTCCTCGATTATGTTCAACAAACATGACAGTTTGTGGAGGAGTTTAAAATGTATGTGATGACCACTGTTGACTTTAATTATCAAAATTTTCTTTATCCTACAAGAATACTTTTTTAAGCTCTTTTCTATTGCAAATAGCTTAAGAACTACATAAAAAGAAGATTAATAAGAACATCATAAATTTCATCTTTATTCTCTTTCGGTTTTAACTGCAAGTTCCCCTCCCTTTATTATTGCTGATAGCATCGTAACTAAGAATCAACTACATTATGATGTATAATATTAAAATATCTTATGTGAAATATTAAAATATAAATATAATCTGTAAATGCTATAATAAGGTTCTTTATCTCAAGGAGTCAATAACTAAATATTTCTGATGATACTATAATAGATTGATCTGCTTCCCAAATAAAAGTTGTCAATAAAAAAATCTCAAGTCATTATATGAGCTAAAACAACTAGCATTTTAAATTCATAATTATCTAAGGGGCGTAATTAACTAGACTTTATTGGTGCCATATTATTAATATTCCAACTAAATAGAAGCAAAAATAGATTTTGTAATTCTTGAAAAATAGAATGATATGTAATTCTAAAGATATCATATGACTATTTTTCGATTGAATAAATATGTAATTTATTTACTCAAGAAGAGTACTTTTCCACCAATACATATCAGCACTATTTTATATGAAACATTGATTTATGAATTAATTTTTAATTTTATAATGAAAACATAATATTTTGCTCGAATCCAATGGCTGAAGTAGATTTGGTAACTATTGAAAATTGGGAAATATTTAATAATGAGATGACACGGCAAAAATTCCTCTCAGTTATTTTTGTTTAGGAGCATAATTAGCTAGACTTAATTGGTGCTATTAGTTTCTTTATAATCATTGAGTTCTTTAAGCACCCATTTACAAGTTGAAGAGAGAGAGAGAGAGCCGAGAGTGAGAGCCGACATCGCCGCTCCCTCACAGAGCAGCGCCGTCGCCAGTCACCGCTGCTCCCTCACGAAGCAGCGCCGTTGCCGGTCACCGCCTAATCTCCAATCATTGTCCGTTTGTCTTCATCTTCACTGCTCCATCTTCCTCACCGTCGCGCCTACCTCCGCCTCCGGTTCCAACCACCAACCACCCACATACACCGTCTTCCTGTGCCGTCGTGTCTTCCGATCTGATTCAAATCCATCAGATCTACGCCCACCGCCCTCCGTCGCCCAGCATTCAATCATCGTCTCCTTCGTCGCCTAGCCACCGAAGCTAGCCGCGGCACTTGCACGGAGAGAGTTGTGCCACCGAGATTACCATCAGCAGTTTCAACCGACCATCACTACTTTTAAAGTCTTGTCACCGATCCCTACTCTTCATCAGCATCCTAATTGAGAGCAACCAACGGCAGCAGATCAGAGTTGTCTTGTCTGGTCGGTAGTCACGGCTGCCACCGGCTCGCCCAGCTACGGATACGGTCACTCTTGGCACCGTCACTGGTTTAGGTTCTTTGGGTTTCTTGGCTTATGTGTATCTTAGCTTTGAGGTTGTTGTTCTGTTGTTTGTTTGATCTGTGCTTTGGGCTTGAGAATGACTATAGGTTCTAGCGATGGGAATGCTGTGAATTCAGCACATATTAAGGACTCTATGGCTAGTTCAGTAGATGTTGTGAATTCAGCACATGTGAAGGATTCTATGGCTGCTTCGATGGATAATAAGGTGGATAACAAGGATGTTCTGCCTAATGGTGTAAACCATACTCAAAAGAAGGAAAGGGTTTCTTTCCGTGACAAAGTGGTTGGTGGTTCTACCACCAAGTTTATTGAATCAGTTGCTGGTCTTGAAGGTGATAGATTGGGCAAGGTTACAGGCAAATAGGGTGACTCTATTAAACCAAGTGTGACATTTACTGATGAAACTAGAGCTGTTTTTACTCAACCTTTTCAAGAAGCTATTGTCATTAAAGTTCTAGATAAAAATATGAGCTACATGGCATTGTTTCATAAATTGTAAAGTGTCTGGAGACTTAGAGGAGGTTTCAATCTTCTGAATGTCGGTAAAGGATATTTCTTGGTGAAATTGGATATTGCTGAAGAGCGAGAGAAGGTTCTGACTGGTAGACCATGGATGCTAAATGGACATTACATTGCGGTGAAACCTTGGACACCTACTTTCCGTTCGGGGGAAGAGTCCTTTGGTTCAACTATGGTTTGGATAAGAATTGAGGGTTTACCGATTTGGTATTGTCATGAAAAGCTTATGACTATGGTTGCTTCTACAGTTGGGAAACCTATTAAGGTTGATTTGACTACTAAATCAACGGAGCGGGGGGAATATGCCAGAGCTTGTGTTCAAATTGACCTTGCTCATCCAGTGGTGAGATGGATCACAGTTGATGGTGTCGACTATGAAATTCAATATGAGAGCTTACACCTTATATGCTCTCATTGTGATTGCTATGGTCACGTTGACAAGGAGTGCCCAAAAAAAATGTATTTGAAGTGGTTCCTCAACAGCAACCTCCGGAGATCATAACATTTACAACTAGTCCAATGGAAAAACCCTTTGAATTTGGGAAATCCAATGGCGTGTTAAATGATGATACACAAGCCCATGATTCTGATGCAACTAGATATGATGAGGCTAATGAAGAAAACTGGATAAAAGTTACAAGGAAATCGAAAACTAAACAAGGTGGACAAGTAAGAAAGCCAAAAAACAACTTTGCTTCAAATTTAAGCAAGGGCAAGGCTCACGAAACTTCCGCAAATCCAGTGAAAAAGAAACAGGGGCAGGTAGGAACAAGGGTACAAGCCGTGAGTTCTCAGGCAAATATTCCATCAAAGTTTGCTATCCGAAAGAGACAAAGATCATCTTCGGCTCAGTCATCTCCAGAGCTAAGGCAGATTACTTCGGTACATACTTCTTCATCGGGTACCAAGGACGACGAGCCTATAAAAGAAGTGGTTAGAAAGGAAACTCCTTTGGTTACCGAGGTTTCTCCACAGCCACAGGCGTTAAACTAGCTGTGCCACAACAACTCTTATCCATTGTTGTTTTATGGATAGTTACAACATAATTATTTGGAACATTAGAGGTGCCTCCAACAAAATGGCACGAGTTCATTGTAAGGAATTGGTAAGAAAATTCAAGCCTTCTTTCTTTATTGTTGTTGAAACACATTCTGTGTTTTCCAACTTAAGGTCGTTCTGGAATAATTTGGGTTTTCATGCTATTGATATTGTGGAGGCCCAGGGTCATAGGGGTGGTATTTGGTTCCTCTCTTCTTGCTCTAATTTATCCTGCAGATTGATTTCCCATTTTGATCAATGTACTTCTATTGCTGTTAGTAATGGTTCTTCTGAGTGGTTGTGTACTGCTGTTTATGCTAGCCCACAACCTAGCAATCGAGCTCTACTCTGGGAACATTTGTGTAATGTGGCTGCTAATTTCCATGGTCCATGGATGATTTTGGGTGATTTTAATGAGGTTTTAAGGCAAGAACAGGTATACCGGGCTAACTTTTATAGTCAGCGAGCTGAGGAATTTGCTAATCTTCTTGATGCTTGTAACTTGTTAGAGCTAAAAATGATTGGTAGAAAATTTACTTGGTATAGGCGCATTTAGAATAAGCAAGACATTGCTAAGAAGCTTGATCATGTCTTCCATAATCCTGATTGGCTACACTTATTTCCGGAGGCATATTCTGAAATTCTTAACAAGCTTCATTCTGATCATTGCCCTGTCCTAGTGCGATGTAATGGTTTTCCCCAAACAAAGAAAGATCGTCCCTTCAGGTTTCAGGCTGCGTAGAGCACACACCCGCTTTACAGGAATGTGGTGGAGGGAGCTTGGTCATTGGGCGCACGATCTTTACCGAGTAATCTTTAAGAGGTTCAGCGGAAATCTCTCGAATTTAATACAAATATCTTTGGAAACATTTTTGTGCGTAAACGGCAGCTTGAGAATCGGATTGGTTTTATTCAGAGGCGGTTGGAACATGCTGATATTCTCTCCTTGCGTTTACAGGAAAAGAAGCTTAATGATGATTATAACTCTCTTCTTCTTCAGGAGGAGCTTTATTGGTTCCAAAAGTCCAGGGAGCAGTGGGTTCGGTTTGGAGATAGGAACTCTAAATTTTTCCATCTTCAAACGTTGATCAGGAGAAAGACTAACAAAATTAATGGCCTTTATATTGATGATGGTACTTGGTGCACTGAGCCTTCTCTCCTACAGGCTGAAGCTCTTTCCTATTTCAAGAGGCTGTTCTGCTCGGTGGAGATTGTTGATCTGTATTGTATGGGAGAGGTCAACTTACCGCATCTTAGTTCTAATGCTTGTGCTAGACTTACTGAGCTTGTTTCCCTAATTGAGGTGAAGAATGCAGTTTTTGAAATGAATTCTTTCAAAGCTCCAGGTCCTGATAGTTTTCAGTCTTTTTCTTTAAGGAGTATTGGGACATTGTTGGTACAGATGTTTGGAACTTGGTCAGGTCCGCTTTTTTGGGTCAATCCGTGCATCCTAATCTTATGGAGACCCTCGTTGTTCTTATCCCCAAGGTTGAATCTCCAAATGTCATGAAGGATTTCCGACCGATCAGCCTTTGTAATGTTCTGTACAAAGTGATCACCAAGGTTCTGGTAAATTGGCTTAGACCTTTCCTAGAAGAGATCATTGGTCCTCTTCAAGGAGGTTTTATTCCGGGCAGAGGGACCCCCGATAACATTGTTATTACTCAGGAAATTCTTCACTTCATGAAGCATACTAAATCTAAAAAAGGTACGCTTGCTTTCAAAATAGATTTGGAAAAGGCTTATGATAGAGTTGACTGGAGATTCTTAGAATTCACGCTTGTTGGTTTTGGTTTCCCTCCTTCTATTATTAAGCTTATTATGTCCTGTGTTAAAGCTTCATCGTTGTCTATTCTCTGGAATGGTAGTAGGCTTGATAGCTTTGTGCCACTTAGAGGTTTGAGGCAGGGTGATCCAATGTCGCCTTACTTATTTGTGATATGTATGGAATATTTAGCTTGTTATATTACTAAGCTGGTGGATGTTGGTTCCTGGGAAGCGGTGGCTATTTCTAGAGGTGGCCCCAGAATTTCGCATCTTATGTTTGCTGATGATCTACTCCTTTTTTGTAAGGCTAAAAAATCTCGGGTCCAGTTGGTTAGGACTGCTTTGAACTTGTTTTGTAAAGCTTCTGGTTTAAAGGTGAACATTGACAAATCTAAAGCTCTTTGCTCAAAGAATGTCAATAACAGGAGACATGACTTATTCTCGAGCATATCTTCCATCAGATTCACTCAAGACTTGGGTTGTTATCTTGGTGTTAACCTTCATCATTCCAGAGTGCGCAGAACTGCATTCTTAGATATTCTGGATAAAACAAGGGGTCGGCTTGTAGGGTGGAAAGGGAGGATTCTTAATAGGGCGGGCCGTTTACGCTTAATTAATTCTATGGCTGCTTCTATCCCTATTTATCGTCTGCAGGTCAACCTCTTTCCAGTTTCAACGTGGAAGGATATTACATCCATGATGCGTAATTTCCTTTGGAAGGGTCATCCAGATGAGAAAGGTTTGTCTTTGGTTAACTGGAACACTGTTATCACCCCTAAGAAATTTGGGGGTCTTGGAGTGAGAGATCCTAGATGTGCCAACCAGGTCCTGCTGGGGAAACTTTTATGGAACCTACTTCATTCTCACAACAAGTTGTGGGTTAAGCTCTTTCTTTGCAAATAACAACCCAGGTTAGTAGATGGAAGAATTCACTTTTCGGGGAAGGCTTCCCCTCTGTGGCAGCATATTCTGAAAGCTTATGATGCTCTCAAGGAGAGCTTTAGTTGGAAGATTGGCCAGGGACAACAGTCCTTTTGGTATGATGAGTGGCGAGTGGATGGTCTAATTGCAGAAAATATACCATTCGTTCGTATTTCAGATTCCGATCTTCGAATTAGCGATGTTTGGCAGAATGGATCTTGGCACCTCAACCGCTTGAGCACCATTATTCCGGATGATGTGCGCAACGATATCCTCTCTTATAATCTGGATATCCAGGTTAGTTCTTCGCCTGGTTGGTTCTAGAATGCATCTTCTGCTCAGGTATATGTGTCAAATTTGGGTTATCATTGGCTGTGTAAGCATAAAGTGAATTGGAATGTTCATTCAAACTAGTTGTGGCTTTGGCGGTTGAAAATCCCAGAGAAACACAAGATTTTGGCATGGTTATGTCTTCACAATGCTATTCCTACAAACGTTTTACGCCATCGTCGGGGTCTCTCTACCTCGACACTGTGCCCTCGGTGCCTTTCTAGTGATGAGGATGTGCTTCATTGTATTAGAGATTGCCCTTTTTCTAAAGATATTTGGCATAGGTTGAATTTATCTAAAGGGCATCTTGATATTATATCTTGGTTTCTTAATGGTTCAAAGCAACAACCATTTCTTTTCTTCTCCGCTTTGTGGTGGATATGGCATTACCGTAATAATGCCATATTCAATACCGTTGAGCCGTGGTTGCCAGAGAAAGTTATTGCCCTTATTAGATCTTCTTCTGAGGAGCTTCTCCGTGTATTTAATCTACAGATGCATTCTTATTCCTCTCCCCTCAAGTTGTCCTGGAGTCCGCCTGCCGAAGGAACTGTCACTGTGAACAGTGATGCGTGTTATATAGAATCCAATGGTACTATGGGATTTGATTGTGTGATTCGAGATTGGAAAGGGGGTTGGAAAAAGGGTTGTGCTAGTATTATCCCTCCCTCTAATATCCTACAGGGTGAATTATTTGCTATTTGGCGAGGCCTTATCTTAGCCTGGGATATGGGTTTTACAGATATTTGCTGCGAAACTGATTGCCATGAAGCTTTTATTTTGTTGAAGGCGGATACTTCTGCTGCTAATAATGACGCAACTGCTCTGATTAAAAGGATCCACGATCTAATGAGACGTAGTTGGCGTGTTGAAATTTTTCTAATATAGTGGTCTGCTAATTCTATTGCTGATGCTTTGGCAAAATATGCTGTTGTGCATAGTGTTGATCAAGTGGAGTGGCTCATTCCAAGAGATGACGTTAAGGAACTTCTGAAACAGGACATGGCAGCTTAGCCTACTAGTTTCCTGCTGCTTTTGCAGCGAGTTTTTTTTTTTTTTGGCTTTTTTCTTACTTTATTGTCACCAAAAAATTGGTGCTATTATTACTATTCCAACTAAATAGAAGCAGAATCACATTTTCTAACTCTTGGAAAATAAATAAATAAAAAATAAAATGTAAAGGTTGATAAGTAACATTTAAAATAAATATATAATAAATAATAAATTTTGAATGTTATTATTAAAATATAAAACAAATATATTTTAAAATTATTGTTTTGAATTTATTATACACATGAATGAGAAGTATAAAAATGGAAATAAAAAATGTGCTATTAATATAATTAAAGTAGCTATAAAATGGAAATTGAGTGATTCAAATTACAAAATGCATTACAACACAATAAAAATCTTTAAGGCACTTTAAATGGAGAATTAAAAATTACATGCTAACTAATGCACTAAATGAACAATAATTTTCATATGAAGTTAAAAGAAGTCAAATTTTGGCTGAAAATTTTTGTCTCTCAAAAGTTTTCCTTTTTTTAAAGGTAAAATGGTGTGAGGAAATTGTGGTTTTGGGCTAATCTCTAGGATGGTGAGTCGGAGGTTTTGAAAATTTAAGGAGTATTATAGATAGATATCATATGGAAAGATAAGTGGGGTATTAAAAATCTCATAAATTTGGATTTTTTTAAGAAAAATGATTTGGAGTTCTAATTTATAAGTCTAATAATCTTTCTAATTTTTAAATAAAAGAAGTTTTACATTTTTAATAATTTTAAAAAATAATATTTATATTTAAATTTTTTATCCTTTTAAATATTATGAGGATAATTAGGTTTATGAGTTACGACTCCCTCTTATTACTTTTTTTTTTAAAAAAAAAACCAAATTAAGAATATGTGCCGGGGATTTAGCAAAAACAACATACAATAGCATTTTTGTCTTAATGGTTCCATTTTTTTTTAAAAAAAAAAGGAAGGATGAAAGTATATTATTTATTTCAAAAATTCTCTTATTTTACAATCTTAGTCATGACAATTGTAACAATTGATTTAATACATGAATACAACGTAACAAAGTTACGTATTGCAATGGTCAGAAAAAAAAATAAACACAATTTAACTGAACTTTATATGATACTTATATATCATGACCATTACAAGTAGTACAAATAAATCACTTTGAAATTTTAAAAAAATCAATATTTACTAGATTACTATTCTACAAGGGACTTTTTTAACCACAATTTTATCATGTCACATTACTTAAACAATTAAATAGGAATATATTAACTAAAATTATAGGGAATAATTCTCCGCGCGTATCATGATTCCATCTAGACAATAAAATACAATACCTTTTTGGTATTTTAAGGTTAACCAATAATCAAAATATCTATAAAAGTAAGTTATGAATGGTCATGTGGTTAACATTTGGATAGATTGGACTAATTATAAACACTTTAGATGATACCAATTCAGACTTAGGATTTATATAAAATTTTAGGGAAAAAAAACCTTCTAATAAATTGTGTATGTAAAGTAAAAGAAAATAAAATATTAATTTTAAATAAAAAATGTGACATAGTGAACAAATATATATACTGAATTTATTTAGTTAAGACATATTAAAATTATATCTTATTTTTTTATCTTCATGAAGAACATATTTTTTTTTTATCATATAGTGGTATAATAATATTGATATCCCGTGCAAGGGCAATACCCCAGTAACAATAATAATTCTAATGAATTGCTATTAACATTAATTGACATAATATGATCAATTTTATCAACAAAATCCCAAATTAACATTACCCTTAATCCTAAATTCGGAATTTGTGTCACCAAAAAAAAATCGGATAAAAATATAGATAAGAGTAATTACTAAATTAAAGAGTCACCTTGAAGTACTAATAATTGGTTAAACTTGATTAAATGTGACTTTTCCTCTTCTTCAAGCTTATGTTGCCTCCATTAGGTTTTGAGAACAAGAGACAACATAAAAGAGTATAAGAGGAATGTTGTGATGTTGAAAAGGTAGAAGAAGAGTAGTGAAATAAGCTGGGCTAAATGGTGTAGTGTGATAGATTGTTGAAGTTTAATTTTTTTAAGGAAGAAGAATGATGAAATGAGGAATGGAAGAGAAAAACAAGGAATAAGGAGAAAGAAAGAGAATAAGGTAATTTGTAAAAGATACTCTTTATTAAGATATACAGAAAGTTATAAATTAATTAATTTTTCATAAAAGACTCATTGAAACTTAGTTAGTCTACAGAAAAACCTGAAAAACAAAAATAAAAATGAGAAAGATAGAATGATGAAATAAGAAAGGTAGAACGAAAGAATAAGGTACATGAATGAAGAAAAATGAAAATGAGCAGAGAGAATGGTAAAAATTATATTTAAGTAGAAAAAAATAATCAATAGAAGTTATTTTGAAAAGTAGTAGAGAAGTTACATGTATAAAGGTACATTTATTTTAAACAAATAAAATCATTATTACTGTTCTGTCCATTAATTTTTTTTATAGAATAATTAATTGAGGGCTAATTATAATAAAAAAAAATTGGACATCAAATTCTTTCAACCCCTTTATATAATGGTATAATGGTATAGATGGTATAGATATAGATGAATATAGGTGTGAAAAGAGGCACAATTTCATATATATTTTAAAAAGAAAGATAAATATTATACATTAGTTCAACTTCCACTAACATGTTAAAAAAAACTACTAATATAACTAAATAAAATATTCCTATTGTTAAAAAAAAATTATATTTGACTAGATGATGCATAAAAAAGTTAAATGCATGCTTTAGTTTATTAGTTGTTTAGGTTCAAAAATAAAATTGTGCGAGTATGAAAATTTTGGTGTCCAATATTCTTTACCAATTTTACCCCTCCAAATATTCAATTACTCCTCCTCACTTCTCTCAACTCATCCACTTCTCCTGCATAACTTCTCCACTACTAATGATAACTTTTAGTTAATTTTTCATTAAATATAGCTCTTATCAAATTTTTTGCTACTCTTTACTTTTTTATTTTATTCTCCAATCAATTAATATTTTTCATTATTATCTGTTTCTCTGCTATTTATTTTATTTCCAATTTTACTACAATTACTTTCGAAGAATTTTTTAAAAACACTAACTTGCATTCCATCCAGCTTTCTCCCTCAACTCTGCTATAAACTGAATTGGATTTATGCATGTACGATCTTTCATTTTTTATTATACAAATTTTCGACTCCAACATAGAGTTTTGTATTACAACTATGAGTTAAACGGCATATACATGGCTACTTATTTAAATATTATATTTACTCCACGACACTCATGCACATGACAAATAATCCATCTTACATAATTAAGTTAAGATTAATCTTAAAAAAATTAGAGTTACATACATATTATATCATTGATAGTTATAACTACATCTTGGTATAGAAGTATATTTTACATGATCCTATTCTCTAAAGATTTTTTCTTATTTTTATAAATTTCCATAAGTTTCTTTTCTTAATTAAAAATATGATTTAAGTTAATTTTATAAAAATATGACATGATAAAAAAAATTTCTGATTGCAAAAAAAAATAATGAGAAAGAACATTCGTGTGACAAGAGGCACACTTTAATGTATACTTTAAAAGGAAGATAAATAATAATATATTTTAACTTCCACTAACCTGTTGGATGATGGATAAAAAAAAAAGTTCAATGTATGCTTTAACTTGCTTTAACTTATTAGTTGATTATGTTCAAATGAAAAACAAGTTTAAAATAAAGATTATTCGTACTTACTATATAAAAAGATAATACTAAATAATAATTTTATTTATAATAAAAAAGTAATTATTATAAGTTTTGAAATTTGTAAAAAAAATATTTTTTTATTTATTCATTTATAATGTATTATTTGACCTGCAAATTTCGAGAAGAAATAATAAACATCGTCAATAGAAGAAGACAGAGTAACCCCATCAATTTATAATTGCTCCATAAAGTAATATTTAAAGTCTTACATGTATTTTATATGTATTATGAAATTAATTATTTTTTTAGAGAATTATAAAAAATACATTGTAGCAGACATAAAAGTCCTATTTTAAAATAATTAGTCTCATGATTACTCATAATATTCATAACAATAATACTATTTATACACTAATTTCGGCAACTAATTTCAGCTACCGTATTGGATTAAGTAATCTGCAGACTGCTGCCAATTTTTTTTCAACTCCCTAACATATTTGTTCTACTTCTGTTGATGTCATTTCTTATGCTTGGTTGTATTAATCAAATGTCAATACTTTTGTTACGTTTTTTTTACAAGTAAACTTTAACATTATCAGATTATATATAATCAA
The DNA here is from genome assembly GCA_036250425.1 of Stylosanthes scabra. Classification (NCBI taxonomy): domain Eukaryota; kingdom Viridiplantae; phylum Streptophyta; class Magnoliopsida; order Fabales; family Fabaceae; genus Stylosanthes; species Stylosanthes scabra. The sequence goes on from JASCZI010241753.1 coordinate 15,827, forward strand.
ACACTCTCCAAATCACAGTACAAAATCCAGTTATAATCAAACTCACTCAACCTAATAATCAAACTAAAAAATCTAAATCAAAGATCAAATAATTCATGCAATAATTAGATTATAATCAAACAAGTTTCAAATCACACATCAAAATTAAGTTATAATCAAACACACTCAATATAATAATCAAACTTTGAAATCAAAATCAAGATTCGAAAAACATTTTTTTTATAGTTCAACTAGTTACACAAAATACACAAAAAGGTTCCCAATCTAAAGAATATAAGATAACTTGCAAGAAAATAAAAAGCAAATCACTTATTCACTGCCACCCAACATTACACTGAACCAATATACCCAAATACAACATCGCAAATTCATGTAGCTTACTTCCAAAATTAGATAGATACCTGCCGAGTCTCATTTTTTTCCGATTGTTTTAAAATCACCAATAGACCCGATAGGGGGTGAGAAGTTCATACAAATCAGAAACATCCAAAAGGTAAAATACAAAAAACCAAAAAAACTTGGACAATATCATACTGTTACAGCACTTAGCTAGGACACCACCTAATAACATTTAAATGTATAGCAATTTGACAGTACTCATAGCAGGAGTACATGCAGTCCGTTCATGGTTTCAATCTTGGGACTCACCTCTTAGAACCTGACTTCTGTTTTTTCACTCTTGTAGCCACATGTTATGCGTCGGATTAATACGACTCAAGGCTTCTTTAGTTGTTGAGACTTTGTTGTTGAATATCCTCTCATTACGCACACTCCAAATGACCCATATAACTGCAAAGAAACAAATACCCCAACTTCGCAACAATGGTTTCTCAAATTTCAGCGCCATCCAGGACTCAAAACAGTCCTTTGCACACCCCGGCTATACCCACTCTACTCCCCACCATCTTAGAATGTATCCCCAACACTTGTAAGCAAAACAGCATTCAAAGAACAAATGAAAAACAGTTTTAGTAGCATTATCACATAACACACACTTGGCCATATGATTTTGAATTATACCGCATCTAAGCAAGCTTCTCCCTTGTGTTCATATTCTCTAGGATCACAAATCATGTAAGTAGTTCAACTTTAGGCGGTACAAAGCTCCTCCAAAGTGATTTTGTGAAGTTGTACATGTTGACATCACTTGGCTACTCCTTGTTTTTATAAACCACCTGTGAGAAGATCTGCCCAGTCTCATATCTCTTATTGTTTCTCTTTCTTTCCCTAAATTCATGATTCTACTTCATTACCCATCTTGCAGACAATTATTTTATTGTATCCAAACTTTTTTGTTTTGATAGTTCTCAAGTTATCCCTCAAGGATACAAACAAAGTCCAAGCAAAAGTAAAGAAAAATAATAGGTGAAGCAACTCTTTTTGTAAGGGAAAAGTGAAGATTGGTGAAGCGTGACACGAAGGAAGACAAAAGAAAGGAGAATCGCGGCGTAGTAGGGAGGCAAGGTGAAGAGAAGCAAGACGCAGCGTAAAGGAGTGAGGATGAACGATGAGAAGCGAAATGCTAGGAAGCACCACGAGGGAGACGCAATGACAGAGCGATGTGAAGAGGAGCCAGGCACAGCACGAGGGAACGACGCGAAGAGGAGCAATGGGTAACACAGTGGAGAGAGGCAGTGCAAATGGGAGGGAAGGATGCGGAGATCAAAGGAGGAAGGGAAAGAAGAAGCTCTATAGAATAGCGCGTGAGATAAGGTATGCGCGATTTTATGTGAGAGGTGGTTATATTTTGTAGTTTTTATATTTTATATTTGTATACAGTATAAAAATATGGTGGCTAAAAATGGTGTATAGATAGTAAATCTGTATTTATAAAACTCATGCAAACAATAAGAAAGGAACGGTGAGAAAGAAATGGTGAGAGTTTGAACATCTTTAAGTGACCAAAAAATTACAACTACACAGTAAATATAATTCACATGAAATATACATAATATCATATATGTAAGAGAAAATATTCAATTTTAAAATAATAATTATAGTTCTAATTTTATGTATGTAATACAAGAGAATACAGTAAAATAAATCTTTCTAGCATTTATATTTTTCAATGATGAACTCTAAAGATTTCTAAAGATTAGCTCTAAGAACACATATACGTAATACAATAATACATGATATTACGTATATGTTAAAATAATATTTAGTTACATTAAAAAATTAGTATTTAGTTAAAATAATATTTATTTACATTAAAAATAATACATAATATTTTTCTAATGTCTTTTTTATATTAATATTACGTACATCGATATTACGTATTTACGTACATGTGACTATATTTTTAATAAGGCTCTAAGCATTTATATTTTTTGTACTAAATTTTATGTATGTAATACTAAAATAATATTTTTCAATAATATCACATACATGTAACTAAACATATAATTTATAATTAATTGAATTATTTTTTTATTATTATGTTTTGTACCTCGGCTAATATAGCCAAATTTTCCAGTTGGTTTGAGATTTTGGTTAAATGATAAAAAAATTAATTAGTGAAAATTCAAATTTTAACCATTTACTTGGTAACGTAGCGAATTTAGAAAATCTAATTTAAATCTTGCCGTATGATCATCAAAAAATAAAGATTAAAATTTAAGTATGGAAGTAAAAATAGTAATATTAAAAAAATATTTTTATGCACAATGAAAAGCAAAGTAACAAAATAGGTATATAAATGTCAATTTATTTTTTGATTTATGATAAAATTGCCTAACCTACAAATATTAATATAATTTTTAATTTATTCATGTCTTTTAGAAACAAATTTCTTAAGTATAACATAGTGATTGCTTGATTAGCATATGGGTTGGCAACATTCTTAGGTGTAGTTAATAATTAATTAAACGTATTTAGTAATATTAAAAAAAATTATTATGAAAGGATCTGAAATTAATAATTTAATAAATTAACAATCACGGTCTCAACGTCGACCGAATTGGCAAGATCGAATATGCTACACGAAGAAGGCAAAACATAAGTGAGGAACAATGACAGCGATACCTTGTCAAAAGACGTGCAATCGAGAAAGTATTAGACGAGGGAAAGAGGTTAATGTATCAAATGATACAATCGATACAGTAACTCTGTTGCAAGATATCACCAATAAAAGTAGAATAGTCCGCTTCAGTGCAATTAGACGAAGAGCAAAACTACTACTCACTCACATTTTGTCCAAGGTATTATCTACTTAAATGAAAAATAATATTTTTTCAAATAAATAAAAATATGCTTATCACTTATAATATTCTATTTTTTAAATAGGACATGGAAAACATGATAATGAATTTGAACCAAGTAACAGACGTGATGATAATATCATTGGTTAGTTTTTTTTGTATACGTGAAACATTTACGAATATCTAAAGTTCATTCATCTTATTTTATTTAACCTATTATGCGTATCCAATTGATATATACTGGTCGTGATGTTTAACTTTTTAAAAAAAAATTAATTTACACTATTTAATTTAATTCTTAGTACTATTTTTAAAAATTTAAAAGTTATCTTATAATAATATATTTTTTGTATGTTTTTTTCACTTTAATCTCTAAATATACCCTTTGTTTAATAGTAGATCAAGATAGTATTATTTTATTGGCCAAACTCTTATAATGAATTTTACTTTTTAATACTTCTATAAATATTATTAGATTTTCCTTCTCATTTAGATTATTTTTTCATGTGGAAAAATTTAAAAAATACACCACCGCCCATATATGTTTTGAAATATATAGATCAAAATGTTCTTTCTACTACGTAAATAATACAAGGAACGGACACAATACTGCTTGTGCAACTAATCCATCAAGCGCATTCATAAAAGATATGTAATTTATATCCACTTTTAATATTAATCTTCAATCTTTATATAATAATATATAAATATGTTAAATCAATTTTAGATGTATTTGTTCTACGTATGTTTATCCAATAATATTAGGCTTTTATGTATTTATCGTTATTGTATGAAATTATCATTTATGTTACCATAGATTTAAAACAAACTAAAGTATGAATTCCATAATAATATCACATAGTCCTATATATGCATTTCTAAAAGTTTTTAATTCACCATAAAATTTTAAAACGTTATTACATTTTATTTTACTAAAAAAACAATTTAAGTACAAAATAAAAAAAAATTGGAATTTAACTCAGATACAATAATATATACATAAAGATAATAAAATATTTATAATAAATTAAGTACAAAATTAACAAAATATAATTTAAAAAATGTAAAAATCAACGGACCATACTTGACATAAAAAAATAACAACAACAAAATTTTGTTAATAATGTAACTTTTGCAAAAATACTCTTTATAGTAGATATGACATAGATATTTCAAATTAAGGCTCTATGTACTATATCGAATATAAGATAAAAAAAAATTACAATTGCCATAAAAAAATCTAATTCAAGCAAAAATAAAGTAACGATAAATAAAAAATTACATCAAAAAATATTTTACTTCATGTAGCTAAAAATAATGCATCATATTTTTTTTGTGACATAATAATAATGTCATATAATATTAATCATATTGTCTCTTTTAAGGTCCTAAAATTTAGGATTGAAAAAATTTTTCATCCGATTATACACTAATAGTAGACAAATTTCGCTTTAGGTTAAGAAAATTTAGGATAAAAAAATTACAAATAAAAGATTCGGCTAAACTATGAACATAACAAAATAAAGCTTTATACTATAATATATATTTCAGCACTATAAAAAATACAATGATACTCATGCATGTGACATGTTTGCAACAAATAAAATGAAATACACACATAGTTGTAAGTTATAAATTGGTTACAAATTACAAGTTGTACTAATAATTATATGTATTTATTTTATCATGGACAAATCTTGAAAAAAAATATAATAAAGTGTAGATATATGAGTGCAGAAATTAGACACAACATCTGAATATCCCACAATTGTGCTAGAAATTTCAAAGACGATAAAAGACTCTTTCGATCTATACTAACAGATCATCCAAGGACATGTATTCACTGTAATGCGCATTTTTTTCACCATGAAACATTTCAGATGTGTTGCAATGAGGGAAAGTTTCTCTTCCACAAGTGAGTGCTCCTCAGGAATTATTATAGATCTTCTTAGACCCTTCTACAAAAGGGAAGCATTTCAGAAACATATCCGTGGTTACAACCATGTTTTTACTTTCACTTTGTGTGGTGTGCATATAAATGAACAATTAGCTACAACAAACCATGGTGTATATACATTCCGTGCTTAGGGATCAATATATCACAGTATATGGGGATTTTATCCGGATCACGGTATGCGATCACGCTACTTGCAAATGTACATATATGATACTGAGCACGAGTTACAGAACAGGATGTTACATAACACACAATTGTATGAAACGTTGGGTTTTAAGTTACAACAAATGTTGCACTTATACAATCCTTTTATCCATGTATTTCGCCAGCTTGCACAACGACTAGATATACAACAACGTAATCTGGTAATTATAGAGCGACCGTCTAATCAACCACAATACAGTCTCCCAACTACTTCACAAGTAGTAGCCATAGTAATCAATGATGACATTGAAACAATGGTTCGCGGTAAAGATATCAAGGTACAAACTCATGCTGGTAACCTCAAAAGGATTAAGGAATTTGTTGGTTATTATGATACGCTACAATATCTTCTTCTTTTCCCATTTGGCAACCATGGGTGTGATATCAATACCCGAAATCAAAGCGGTGACAAAGTCGCATGTTGTACATATTACAGCTATATGCTCCAAGTATACACCTTTGTTCTCTACATCAATTTATACACTTCCTTCTTATAAATTATGCCATCACATGAATGCATAACGTCTAACCAGTTTGAAATTATAATACAATTTGTAGATATGCCTTAATGATTAATAAACACTGTCGAAAGCGGGGCGACTTCTACAACATATTGTTGTAGACAACTATGTCAAAATCGAAATAGGAAAGTTAAGATGGGTTCGTTAAACACAAAAAAAACTCTGGGCTGAAATATATCAAGGCTTGCAATATGCTTTACATACATGAGAGACTAATGCTGGTAAAAACTCTGGGCTGAAATATATCAGTATGTGCTTTTTAATATAAATTCCCGAACTAATAACATTTTTCCATATGTTGGATTTTAGAGAACATTGGGAGAAGAACAATATTATCCTCATCATTCGTGGGTAGTCGTCGAGACATGACCCAACGATATGAGGATGGAATGGCTATTGTTATTAAAGAAAACAAATCAGATATTTTTCTCACCATGACATGCAATCCATCATGGAATGAAATAACTTCAGAACTCGGCCATTTCCAAACTCCGCAAGATCGTCTGGATCTAACAGCCAGAATTTGCAAGGCCAAATTTGAACAATTAAAGGAGGATGTTATATTCAAGGATGTTTTGGAAAAGGTGATAAGTTATATTTATGTCACCGAGTTTCAAAATAAAGGTTACTATGTTGCTAATCTTAGAGAACAGTGACAAGTTAATTGAGCTTGACCAGTACGATCGTCTAAAGAATTCGAACCACACTTACATGAGGAAGTCTTAAAGCATATGATCCATGGCCCTTGTGGAACTCTTAATCAAAGTTCACCTTGCATGAAAAATGATATCTGTAAATGCAACTACCCAAAAGAGTTTGTGGAAAAGACACGACGAGGAGACGACTCATATCCTCAATATAGGAGACGGTTTGATACTCCAGTCCCTATAAACCGAAACGTCACAATTGACAACAGATGGGTAGTTTCGTACAACCCTTGGCTACTAACAATGTATGATTGCCATATTAACATTGAGATATGTCGCAATTTTAAGAGCATAAAGTATTTATATAAGTATTGCTACAAAGGACCTGACTGTGTTGCAGTTTATTGATGCTAGATAGATTGCCGCTCCAGAGGCATGTTGGAGAATATTTAAGTTTAACATTTATCGAATGTACCCATCAGTGAAAAAGTTACAGATCCATTTGCCAAACCAACACCAAGTGAGCTTTCATGAAATAGCCAATGATGACTACTTTTCAAGAATAATGCTCACTGAATTTTTTGCACTGAATCAGGCAGATGACCAACAATCTAGGCATCTTTTGTATAGGGAAATCCCAAAATACTACAGTTGGCACGATAAGGAAAATAAATGGCGTCGACGCATGTCACAAAAGAGAGTCATTGGTCAAATCTATACTGTTTTAGCCATAGAGGGAGAAAAATTCTATTTGCGTATTTTGTTGTCTAATGTTAGAGGACCAACCAGTTGGAATGACTTGCTAACGGTAGATGGTGTCCACTATTCAGCTTTTAAGCAATTCGCTCAACATAGAGGATTATTAGAGAGTGACAGCAGTATCAGATCATGTTTGGTTGAGGCATCCATTCTACAAATGCCATGTGCTTTAAAGGGGTTGTTCGCAACCATCTTAATATTTTGTGAGCCAATGAATGTAAGAAGCCTATGGGATGAGCTTTACTCATTCATGATGGATGATTACCCATCTACAACATGTCATGGGTTGTCAAATCATCTACTCGGGAGTTAAATGACATCCTCCTTCAGCATGGAAAACATATTAAAGAATATAATTTACCGGCTCTAACTTCGGACAATGACAATGACATTCTCATTCCTAGGATTATCCAAGAAGAGTTGTCTATCGAAGTGTCTCAAGAAGATCTACATACTATAAGAAGATTAAATCAAGATCAAGCTACAACTTTCAGGTTGATTGTGAATACAATTAATCGAAATGAAAGTGGAGTGTTCTTCGTTGATGGCCCAGAAGGAGCAGGGAAAACATTTCTTTATAGAGCTATACTTGTCGGCTTGAGAAGTCACAAGCATATTGTCCTGGTAAGTGCATCATCAGGAATAGCTGCAACTTTGTTGCTTAAGGGTCGAACAACAGATGTTAGGTTTAAGATCCCAGTTAATGCAAAGTCATCTTCCTTCTGCAACATAAGCAAACAATATGATCCTACAAAATTGATTAGGCAAACAACTATAATAATTTGGGATGGAGCACCAATGACTAATAAAAACTCCATGGAATTATTAGATCTCACATTACAAGATATATTGGGAAATGACAATCCATTTGGAGGAAATGTAATGGTGATGGGAGGGGATTTCCGCCAAGTATTACCGGTTGTGTCGAAAGGAAATAAGTCACAAATGATTTCAGTTTCTATAGTTAAATTTCATTTGTGGCTATAACATTTAATTTGATTCAATTTTACTCTCGGTTTCAATTTTACACCTAATGGTTAATAATTTTACTCTCAATACTCCTAACGGTTTCAATTGATTTCAATTTTACATCTAATGGTTGATAATTTTACTCTTAATATTTTCAATTTGTCATCGATTAAGGGTAAAATTGAAACCAATCGAAAACGTTGTGAGTAAAGTTAAACAAATTAAACGTTAATGATATTTTAAAAATTTTTCGCAAACATTAGGGACATAAATCATACTTTATCCATCTAATTTTACTATTAATAATATATAAAATATTAAATTTATAAATATTTTTGTAAGTCAAATTTAGTTAACACAAATATTTATAATGTATTTATTGAATTCAACATGTCAATTTCACTAAAATGTTTATAATGTAATATTCGATGCAATTATCTAACAATATTTTTTTATTTAAATATTTATTTACCTAATAAAAGTTAAAAAACTGAAAGTAATCATTTTTAATGAAAATAAATAATTATATTTACCTATAAAACTTTTTTTATGCCCAAAATCATGAAAATTAAATATTTAATTTATTTATTTATTTATATCTTTTTATAGAAACAAAAGTACAAAACAATTAATAAAAAAAAATCAAATATCTTAGTAGAGTAGACATAACACATGGCCCGTTTTTATACACTCATTTTAGAGTGGCAACAAAAACCATATCCCCAACCCTAAAACCTTGACCGCCGCTCTCTCTTCTCTCATTCTACCTTCGCTCTTTCAGGTTCGCTCTTCCCTACACGATTCCTCCATTTTCTTTCTCTTTTACTTTGTTTTCACCCTAACAGATCGGTGTACTTTGTTTCTCTCTGTTCTTACTTTTTTTTTCTCTCAGTTCTATTTGCTACAGATCTGTGCTTTTTCCCCCCCCCCCTGCTCAGTGCACTGGTTCATTCTAAGTCTTGATTTGTTTCGCTTGTTTTCATTCGGTTCTTAATTTGTTAAATTGATTCGTCTCTCTTGATTCAGTTCTTACATGTGCGCTTTTCCGATTTGACTTTCTTGAAACACTCCATAAAATTATAAAATTTTTTCGTTTTAATCTATTTTTTGATGTTTCTTTCTCGTTAAGTCTATGTATTCTTTTACATTTAGCTAATGATATTGGTGCTCTTGATATTTCAGCTTTGAACAAAGTTCTCTGTGGAAAGTAAAGACTAGTCAAGATGGTAAGTTGATGAAAAACATGGTTTTTTTCTTTTCTTTTTTTAAAGTTCAGTTATTCAGTTTTTGGATGAGTTTGCTTAATATGTTAACTGTGGTTTGTTTATGTATCTGCAGGTGAAGTTCACAGCTGAAGAGCTCCGTCGTATTATGGACTACAAACACAACATTCGTAACATGTCTGTGATTGCTCATGTCGATCACGGTATGTATTCTTTAGATACCTTTTGTTTCCTTCAGGGTTTACATGTTGTTCTCCCTCTATTTGTATGTAACATGTATTGCTATTTTGTGTTTGATTATGTTTAAAAATTTGGTTTTCATGATATATGAACTTTCTCCAGGTTCTTTTCCCCCCCAAAGTTTTGTTTTTACTCATGTGGAAATTACTAGACAACTTACTTTTTCAGCTTGTTTTACTAAAAATTTACTTTTTTTTTTGTTTTAAAAGAAATAGGCATCTATTTTTTTTTTTTTGACAACTAAAACTTATTGTTGCAAAGACACACAAGCATGTTCTTATGTAGCGATGTTGTTTATTTATTTCAGACTATTAATACAACCAGCATTTTTTTGTTATGATCATACAGCATCAACTACTGTTTTTGTTATCTACTATTACTATGGTTTTTCTCGTTTATCAGAGTTGCATTGTGATGTTTCGTTATATTGAATAACTTTTATGGTTTATTTACATTAATTAACAACACGCTTGTGTGGCGCTCGAAACTAAATGCAGGAAAATCAACTCTCACTGATTCTCTGGTGGCCGCTGCTGGAATTATTGCACAAGAAGTAGCAGGGGATGTTCGTATGACTGATACCCGGGCAGATGAAGCTGAGCGTGGTATTACAATCAAGTCTACTGGTATCTCTCTCTACTATGAGATGAGTGATGAGGCCCTCAAGAGTTACAAGGGGGAGCGCCAAGGAAATGAGTATCTCATCAATCTCATTGATTCACCTGGGCACGTCGATTTCTCATCTGAGGTTACTGCTGCACTCCGTATTACTGACGGAGCACTAGTGGTGGTGGATTGTATTGAAGGTGTCTGTGTGCAAACTGAAACTGTGCTTCGGCAGGCTCTTGGAGAAAGAATCAGGCCTGTTCTGACTGTAAACAAGATGGACAGATGCTTCCTGGAGCTCCAGGTGGATGGTGAGGAGGCTTACCAAACATTCTCAAGGGTTATTGAGAATGCCAATGTTATCATGGCTACTTATGAAGATCCATTGCTTGGTGATTGCCAGGTGTACCCAGAGAAAGGAACAGTTGCTTTCTCTGCTGGTTTGCACGGCTGGGCTTTTACTTTGACGAACTTCGCAAAAATGTATGCTTCAAAATTTGGTGTTGATGAATCAAAGATGATGGAAAGGCTCTGGGGTGAAAACTTCTTTGATCCTGCTACAAAGAAATGGACCAGCAAGAACACCGGTTCTGCTACATGCAAACGTGGGTTTGTCCAGTTCTGTTATGAGCCCATCAAGCAGATCATCAACACTTGCATGAACGATCAGAAGGATAAGCTGTGGCCTATGTTGCAGAAGTTAGGAGTCACCATGAAATCTGAGGAGAAGGACTTGATGGGTAAAGCATTGATGAAACGTGTCATGCAAACTTGGCTCCCAGCCAGTACTGCACTCTTGGAAATGATGATATTTCACCTTCCATCTCCAGCTAAAGCCCAAAAGTATCGTGTTGAGAACTTGTACGAGGGTCCCCTTGATGATCAATATGCTGCTGCTATTAGAGCCTGCGATCCTGAGGGCCCACTTATGCTTTATGTCTCTAAGATGATTCCTGCATCCGACAAGGGTCGTTTCTTTGCTTTTGGTCGTGTTTTCTCTGGAAGGGTGTCTACTGGTCTGAAGGTTAGAATTATGGGACCAAATTATGTTCCTGGTGAGAAGAAAGATCTGTACGTTAAAAGTGTGCAAAGGACTGTCATTTGGATGGGAAAGAGGCAAGAAACAGTGGAGGATGTTCCTTGTGGTAACACAGTTGCCATGGTTGGTTTGGATCAATTTATCACCAAGAATGCCACATTGACAAATGAGAAGGAAGTCGATGCTCACCCAATCCGAGCCATGAAGTTCTCTGTCTCACCTGTCGTGCGTGTTGCTGTTCAGTGTAAGGTTGCATCTGATCTTCCTAAGCTTGTTGAAGGTCTCAAGAGGTTGGCCAAATCCGATCCTATGGTTCTCTGTACTATTGAGGAATCTGGAGAGCACATTGTTGCTGGTGCCGGGGAGCTTCATTTGGAAATTTGCTTGAAGGATTTGCAAGAAGATTTCATGGGAGGAGCTGAGATTATCAAGTCTGACCCTGTTGTGTCTTTCCGTGAGACTGTTCTTGAGAGGTCATGCCGCACTGTAATGAGCAAGTCACCCAACAAGCACAACCGTCTCTACATGGAAGCTAGGCCAATGGAGGAAGGTCTTGCAGAGGCCATTGATGAAGGCAAGATCGGACCAAGGGATGACCCCAAAGTCCGTTCCAAGATCTTGTCTGAAGAGTATGGTTGGGACAAAGATCTTGCCAAGAAGATCTGGTGTTTCGGCCCCGAGACCACTGGACCCAATATGGTGGTTGATATGTGTAAGGGAGTCCAGTACTTGAATGAAATCAAGGATTCCGTGGTTGCCGGTTTCCAATGGGCATCAAAGGAAG